>JACCGJ010017919.1:0-163537 GCA_013407085.1 Atriophallophorus winterbourni
TTTTTCAACCAAGGATCCTATGCCGGTATAGTATATTCGATATGAGAGAGGATGTGGGTTGAAATCAATTTGCAGATTATATTGGCGTCATACGAACCTAAGGCTTTTCTGAGGAAACCTAAGTTACTTTCAGATTTGCTGGCAGCGAGTAGACATTGCATAGTTTCCTAATTAAGAGTGATTATCATGCTAAATATTTACCGACGAGGCGTGTTGACTAACAATTTGGACATCTACTTATAATATTCTTTGTTCAACTGCTATTAAGCGATAATGTGCTGCATTTCCCGAGCATTTAGTAGCATTCGTTGATCTAGGGACTAGGCGATACAAAACTCAAATATTAATAATGGGGGATTTCAACTTTCCCCAGCTCTATAGCCGGAATGATCATCCATCAGAGGCACTTGAAAATGAACTTCGAGCCGTTTTGGATTACGCACCCCTTTATAACCACGTTTTTGGATTTACTCGTATGAGAGGATCAGACCAGCCTTCTACCTTGGACCTTATACTTACATCAGATCCCACAGCTGTTGAGAATATCGTTTATAAACCGCCGATCGGACGAAGCGATCACGTTGTCCTAGAATTCGAGTACGTTTGTAGCGCTAGACGCAATAGTGACGGGACAAAATGCGTCAGAATGGTGAAATACCGTGCTCTGTGTGCCGAGTTGCAAAGCACTAGTTTCGCACAACTGGATTACTCCGACTCGGATAGTCATTGGCGATCTCTCTTACAGCACCTCAAATCTATATTGGAGGAACATTCAATGTTTGCTTTGAAGAAAACGTCTCAACGAAATAAATTTTTACTACGAAGCAGGACTAAAAAGTGGATGAAACAAAGGGCAGTAGCGTGGGAGTTTCACAAGGCTACCAACACAGCTGATAATTGGGCACAATTTACACGACTGCGAAACAAAGTTATCAGCTTAATTCGAGATGATAAACAAGCGTTCCAATCGCAATTGATTACTCAGATGCACCAGAATCCGAAGCTCTTGTATAGACTTGTAAACGATAGAACAAATATTAAACCAGAAGTCTTTGCCCTAAAAAACTTCGTCCGGCTTCACAGAATCCATAAATCAGACCGCTGACCTGTTAGCAGACTTTTATGCCGGAGTTTTTGCGCCGAAATCCATGGAGCCTGATCAGGAACCAATAGTTCGACTTGACCGACCGACCTTGAGTGAAGTATTGATTACTCCGATGGTGGTAGCGCAGTACTTACGAAAATTAAACGTAAATTAATCTCCAGGACCAGATGAGATCAATCCAAAGCTGCTCAAAACCTGTCATGCGCAGCTCTCTAAACCTCTATCTTGCATGTTTAATAATTTGCTCCAAGCTGGCGTAGTGCCAAAAGACTGGAAACTGGGACAAATAATACTCATTTACAAAGGTGGTTGCCGTTCTGAAGTTAAAAATTACAGGCCGGTGACATTGCTGTCTTCGGTATCAAAAGTTTTTGAGCGAAGAATAACCGCAGAAATCGTGCGACATCTGGAAACGAACCAACTTTTGGCAGTTGCCCAACATGGATCTCGCAGAAATCGCTCTTGTCTAACAAATTTGCTGACAAGCTTAGACGATTGGACGAGGATTGTAGATGCGGGGGGCTGTATTCATGTGTGCTACCTGGACATTTCTAAAGCGTTCGACAGAGTTGATCATAATTTACTCTTGAACAAACTAAAGAAACACGGTATTGCTGGAAGACTATACCAATTGATCAGAGATTATCTCAGCAACAGACACATCCGAATTGGTGTGGACGGCCTATTATCCAAGAACATCGATGTCAATAGCGGTTTTACACAAGTCTCAGGCGAATCAGAAATGCTGATGATTGCATTTTGCTGCAAAATGATTTGAATGCTTTGTACTACTGGTCATCCCAAAATAAACTGTCATTGATTATGTAAAAGTCGAAGATGATTCAGATCGGACGTGACCTTGGCTTTTCCTATCGAAACAAGCTCAGCGATAAAAACCTGAAGTACATCGAAGAAAAGGACCTGGGTGTCTAGATTTGTGGTAGTTTGAAAAATGGTCTACAATGCGAAATCGTTTAAATAAGCGCCTCTCGGCTGCTCGGCATGCTACGGCGGATATTTGGACGTTTTCCCCGGGGTTTTTTCCTCTCATGATGAATACATATATACACCCGGTTCTAGATTATGCCGCACAAGCCTGGACACCATGGCTCCAAAAATACATCTTACTCCTGGATCGCATATACCTGAGAGCTTCGAAGCTTGTCATTGGTCTCGAAAATATGTCATTCGACGGCCGACTGGAGCTGAGGACACTTACACAAAGAAGAATGCGAGGTGATCTCATCCTCACATACAAAATACTTAATACTGTTTCCCACCCCCTGGACATATTATTGCACCTACGAACTTCCAGCAACAGCCGTGGTCATGGTTGCAAGTTGGAAATACCACATTCCAAACGGAACTGCCGCAGGTATTTTTATTCGGTACGTGTGTGCTTTGTTTGGAATTCCCTACCTGCTGATTTGGTAACCTACCTATAGTTCTGCTCTAGGGTTATTGTAAGGTTAATTGCTTTTTCAACCATAAATCTTGAATCTTGCATAAATCATATCGAGATCCCGTTGCAGGTTCTGTGTAAGGGATGTGGTGTTTATCTTGCGCCAAAGCTTTGGATCATCAGCAAAATTCATCACTGTCGAAAAAGAACATGCAAATAAATACATTCAACAGACACTGCTATTAAAGTTCAAAACGCTCTCAAACTAAAACCATAGTACAAGATGCAAACCGGTGCATTCTTATGAATTTTCGCTTTGGCGGATTCATGAAGAATTTTGTAGCATACCTAAATGGTAAAACTGATCAATAAGCAAGTTACTGTTTACGTTCCAACTTACGGTTCTTCAAAAACCTGATACTGCTTAATAACGCAAAAGGTTTAGGAGAAAAACACGGTTAACAATTGTCGGTCAAGACTGATTACTGAGGACGGCACCATATCCGTCATACAAAGGTAGTTCGACGGCATTATTAGCTGACCATCTACGGTCTGTGAGGACCATGGAGTGAAGCAGAGCATGCGATGATTTTATATTTCACCATACAGTCCGATACCGCAATATTCACGTTATCCGCAGATCAAACCCCTTTTTCCAACGTGGCTGTGATCTCAACTTAGCAGCTCACAGTAGCACTCTCTCTCAACATGAAGCTCATCTCTTAATTCCTCACACCATGTACGGTCAATTTAGAGTTTCGAAACACCCAAAAACATATTTGTGCCGAGGGGTGGTATACCTCATCTCGAATCCTCATTACCATTCTCTACACCTAGCCATTTTGTGCAACGCTGTTGTGAAAAGTGATGATGTTATAGTAGCTAGCATAATTAAACATATTTTCGATGAAAGCACCAGAGTTGAGTGTAATACAAGATGACCGCAAAATATCTCACAGGTGACAGTCATGTCGTGGAGCCCAATGGCACACCAATCATCACCTCTAATTGGTTTACCAATAAACAGTCTAATGAAATCCAAGGGGTGTCAAAAGCCAATTTACCCAGGGCAGCGTGAACGCGGTCAAGGTCAGCTAACATGTGGTAAATGTCAAGTGGTATTGAAAAATAATTAGGTATAAACTAGACTAACTGATCAAAGTACTGTGTTGCTCACACCTCCCGTTTCTAAGCGTCTTGTAGAATCACTTGTTGATACTGTATTTGAACACCGTGATTCGTAGTATGAACACTATTTAATAGTGGCTTTAAAATCTAACTTCATTGATAACTTTAACTGAAATTAATTTTGAATGATGACAAAGTTTTATTCGAAAATGTCAGCTTTAGACTAATGCAGAAACAAAACAAATGCTTCAGGCAATGATGGATTCAATACTCCACACTAATAGCATCAATGATCTCTTCGATGAATATCATTTGTGACAAGTAGTGAAAGCAATGCTCATTAAGTGGCGATGCCTGTTGCCCATCATAATTAACACAAAACCACCTATTTCGTATTGATTACGCCATATTAGACCACAACTAAGAAAATGTCCACCAATCAGGGCGTTGCTTTCGAAAGTTAAATCAAAGGTGACTAACGTGCCATCCAACTTTAAGCCCTGTTTATTATTCCTACGTCACGCTGAACCGATTCATACTGTCGCTAATAAAATAATGCAAACAGGACGAAAATGGCAGAGGCGGTGAAAATACGCAAATTGTGGCGAAACATGGCCTATAAAAAGGTCTACATTTCCCTAGCGAGTTAGAGCTTCGTTTACCACTCTACAACGGTTTCCAGGTCAATGGAACTCTGGAAGGGAACGCCACAAAATGGTCAGTGTATGAACGGTTAATACGGCTATGCAGTTGTTAGCTTAACCTACGCTGCATTGATTCGATTCAAATTAGTTGAACATGCTTCCAGTTTCAAAGCTTGTGAAACATCGTTACACGGTTTCTTCGTGTAACTAGTAATAACCGACCATGAACCCATGACAGAAACTCATAAGAAACAATATTTTAATGAAAGGCAACAGCATTATAAAGTTAAATCAAAACCAATATCATTTTGGTCTCACCGATTACTCTGTGAGAGCAACATGTACATAATAAAAGCGATCATACAAGGACGCTAATACATTGTGGGTAAACGAGCTGAACTTGTATAAAAATCGGATACAGAAAGTGTCATATTTAAACATGGTTCAGCAAGCATAGGCTCATTTGATTATAATGCAAAAATTACAAAGTAATGCACTGCATGTAAAATTATACCACAAACGTGCATCCGACAAAACGGCTATTATAAAGAACCGAACGAACAAGAATCACGGGAGGAAACGCAAGTCCAACATTTAAACACATAATCGTAATTAACCGGTTGCAAAGTATAAAGAACGAAATTAGAAACCTGAGATAGAAATCGAAACTGTACAGAATAAAACAATAAAGCTAAAGCGCAACAAGAAAAATGAAGTGAACGAAATGATAATGATTCGTGTGTGCAGCACTCTAAGGATTGTAAGGTTCGCTATGTGATGGATTAAAAATCGCTCATACCGTATGTACAAACAAAGCAAAGGCTTTCTCGGTGTATTATGGTTATCGATCAGAGTGAAGTAACTTTTTGGCTCGAAACAGGAACCGGTTTGCACGAATCAGCTGGATGTGGATGTGAATCTTCTTCATCGCCATCGTCACTTTCTCCTCCTTCACTTCGAGCGCCTACACTATTGCTAGTGCTACAACTTCCACTTTCTAAACTATTCGTATCTTCACGACCCGGAGGAACATGGTCATTTGATTCAGACGCTGCTGCCACACCACGAATACGATTTTTTCGGCTTCGATAAATCGAGTCATACGTGGACTGAGAGCCAGCAGCAGGATAAGTTGTAGAGCTAGCATATTTTAAGGTCCACATGCGAGCAACGCGATCATGTTCTTCCCTGTTGTGTACGTATTGGTGCGCAATGGTACCGACCAATGGGTCCAGTGGATTGCAATCAGTAAGCATTGAGCATATGGACAGAAGAACTTTGCTTATTGTCAATGCCGGAGACCAGTTGTTCTGTAAAATGCATGGGGTCAAACATTAACTAAAAATCACCTACGTATGTTAAGCAACAACCAATCCATAGGGTTATTAGTACGAAAATGTAAAAATAACTGGTCATATATGGAAAAGCGCATTTACTTTATGCAACTATCTTATCAATGATACACTGGCTTCGATAACGGTTTGATAACTGCCTATGCTGTACGCTGTAGCATTAACGATCTAAAAAGCTCGACATTTATATAATCGACTTGCCGCTACCTGTTCAGGAATCTCTTATCAACAACGCTCAAGTACCTTGCACCCAATGTGTTTCGTAATAGTAAAGTAGACGGACGTGAAGTTGAGATTTGATCGCGCATGTGATGTGATTTTGCAGTATGAAGGCACTATTTAACACATGACGGATTAATCTTGAAGATCCAAACTAGCTATTCGCTGCATTTTACAGTATGAATGTGCTACGTGTTCAATGAGGATACAAGCTGTAAGACACTCAGAGACTCGGTATACAAAGTTACATGTTGAATAATGACGGAATTAACAGCGAAGAATTTTTGGTAATTTTTCAAAACGGATGGCGTGCTATATTAATTGTCCTACATATTGAGTTGTATTTGAGAATTCGGTACGGTTTCATTACCGCTAGTGCGTACCTACATTTCTGCATAGGCGCCGACGACATAACACCGTCCTATACTATTCCAATGGACTGTGCGTCACTAGTTCCGACAGGCCCGGTGTTGTTCCTGCAATGCACACACGGGTAACGGCATTCTACTGTTGAATACATATATTTATGATGCTAGTGACAAAACAGAGAGAAACCGTTTTTCAATACACAAAACACTGTGGCTGAAGTTTTTGGGTAGGTACTTTATCAAATTGGATCTATTGCACAGTTTGAAAACTGCCAGGCAGGGTAAACAACGAGGCATAGCAGTCTACCTCCCGTTTTCGTTTCAACCTACTATTATGGAACAATTCAGTGCAGTAAGTCCAGTAAAATAGAGACACAGTTAAAAACTTATTAAAAACAAATACAACATCAAGTACGGCACAAAACAGGAAAACTTCGATTAAAAAATCAAATAGGCGACGACACAAATGGGAACACAAGCAAATGTGTTAGTCATTATAGGTAAACGATATAACGATTCTGCGATTACAATTCAAGAAAACCAGTTTGAGAATAATAGACCTTTGAAGTCAATACTGTTTTGAAATTTATTCAAATAAGATCGACTGACAAGACATCGATATCCATTCAATTCACGCACGTGCAATTGCTTAGGTAACACTGTGGCAAATTGACATGGAGCTGGAAAACGCCAGAAGCTTAAAGCAAATTTCTGTTCCTCATATCCGCCTAGACATGGGCAACCTTACAGTATCTTCGGTCACGCACGCTCGCTGACTGTATGGTAATACCCTGGATCCGGGCTTGTGATTTCATAAAAAGAAGCACAAGAGTATTTCACATTCTGCAACGCTTTGCATGTTTATATTCTCCGATTCACGAATAAAAATCTAACCCCAATCCATAACAGCGATATACATTACCCGATGAATTAGCACCATTTGTCCGGTATAAGCGTGATATACCACCGGTCAGCCTCATTTAATTAGTGCGTGACTTCGTCAAATTATCAGGAAAATATCTTGCAGATCAGTTTCAATGTTATCATTAATATTTCATCCTCGCTATGTTTATATATATAATATATATAAATATATATATATATATATATATATATATATTACGCAAGACACGAATATATACTGCATTCTTTGCGTTCACAGAACATTCAACAGATCGTAAGCATAGCGTGGATGAATAATTTTTGTAAATCAGTTGTATAACTGTTTTCGATTGTCTTAAATAAGCTCTAGATGGAGATCATCGTTACCGGGGATCTTTCTCGGTGGCTTAATTAAGTTAATTAACAGTAGGATAAGAGTCTAAATGTTTTATGAATGGTAATTGCTCAAGTTTCAAATAACAACATAAGTCGTGCAGACCATGCAACAGTAGAAAGTGGGACTTAATTCGACTTTCAGTTGCGAAGATTTACCAACATTTCGTTTACAATTCAAAGCAATCACGTACATGAGGAAATTCACCGATATTATCATCCTCGCTAATTTTGACCAAGTTGATTTTTCACATTGATCAACAATTTATTGAACTCTACAACTAACTACCTTATGTATGTATGAAAGCACAAGCCGGATCAAGGCAAGGTGCCGCACAGTCAGAGACTGCACGTGGGCGATATTACTGTCAGGTTGCCCAGGCCTAGACAGATATGAGGTGGTAAATAAAAATAGAAGGAAAAATAGAATAGAAATAGAAATGGTAGTGCGACTCCAGCGTGTTTCAGCATGCAGCTCACTACCGTTGGCCAATCAATTTAGCACGATGTTAGTCGTACAGCACAGAAATACTGCACGATTGCACATCAGTGCCCAACATCAAGTTGCCCAGGCCTAGACATGAAAAAGAACAAAAGAGCAGGAAATGGTAGTGAGACTCCAGCGTATTTCAGCATGCAGCTCACTACCGGTGGCCAATCAATTTAGCACGGTGTTAGCCGCACAGCACATAAGTACTGTGCGATTGCACATCCGTGAATCACTGGTAATTAATAAAATTATATAGCGATAGTAATTCGTCCAGTACAACGGACCTAAAAATTAATCGATTGCATGCGGGCTTATTAACCACATGTCGCAATTGCGACTGTCTGTCAAATCTAAGAATTGAAAACTTAGTCTGGCAGAATTTATACATGATGAAATACCGGTAGATTAACCGAGCTTTGATGGAAAAAACTGAAGTAATCATCTGACATCAGCTAAAATTACATTAGTGTATGTCAGTGTTATATTCAGTAAGGATTCGTTGACAAATCGTCATGTTTTTGACAAGTGCGAAAGTCAATTTTATACTGACATTTTTTTAAATGAGTGTCTTGATGGTGCATTTTTAGAAAGATTATTTTAGCAAGCTGATTTTGTGTACATAACCTTTGCGAATGATGTTTTATGATGTGAGACTTCTGCGTTTGCATGAGAAATATCCACATAATGGGAAATATCCACATAATGGGAAACCATGGTTAAAATCCACTCTTGCATGCAGTACAGCGATGTATGACACTGGACAACTTTAACCAGTTGTATTCAAAAATAATTCCGAAAAGTCAGTGACGAAGAACACTCGGGAGTGGCTTCTTCTGCTTCTAGCACGAAGCAGAAAAAGATGGGCCGATAATATACAACTAGAATATGTTACTTCAAAAAGTTATGCTGTATCAGTATCTGTAACTAAATTTGACGTCTCGAATTTCCGGTTATGCGGGAGGCTTATACTGTATATTTCTATATGAAGATATGAAAACAATATAAGAGCAAGTTGCACCGAAATATGCGAGGCTGTCGACAATCAAGATGCGGCAATTCTGCAAATAATTTGTCAGAAATTTAAAGTATCAAGACCTCAGCAAGATTATACTTGCAACTGAATACTCTATCAGTAAAGTGCATCACTGAAGTAAATTACGGCAAGGATAATTCTACTAAACTTCATAAGAGTAGATAAAGGTTGCTAATAGTGAGCACTTCTTCAGCAACCGTGTGGTCAACTCCTGGAATAATCTCCCAAATGGTTTAGTAAACCTCCCACACATGTTAAGCTTTAATAGGGAATAAGACGCTAAATGGCCAATAATATTTCCACAAAATGTCTAATAAAAACTTAAAAAACGCATTGTTTGATTTTCGTTCTCATAACTATCTACGCCTGGGCAACCTGACAACATCTTGACCAACATCCAGCCTATGATGTTGCTGCGCTTTGCCTCGATTAAGTAGTGATTTCATACATCACTCACGCATATTATTGCATTGTTTCCTGAATCGATGACCTCTCACCGTATGTATGAAAGCACAAGCCTGATCCAGGCAAAGTGCCGTACAGTCCGAGACTGCACGTGGGCTAAGATACTGTCAGGTTGCCCAGACCTCTCACCGTGCTGGTGAAGAGAACCCCTAACTTACATTCCAAATATCGCGAAACAAGAACGTGAACCGTACGAACTGCATACTCAATATTGGAGTGGCGGGTGCTAAACCGCATACCGTAGAAAAAAATCTGGGGGCATGATTGGCTTTTAGCCACCTTCAGACCAGTGCAAGTTGAACTTGAATTTTGAGCGCATTTCCGGCTGATGTGGTGGAAGCTTAAGGCCAGTGTTCAAAGATGATTTTAATGGTTTTCCGAGGCCTGTTTGCAAAGGCGCATTCACCTCCCGAAATATCCAAGACAATGTTAAATTAAGCCAGAACAAGAGAGGTCATACGGATTTTTTGTAACCTTGCTCTAAATATATAATTGTATTTTATGATTGCGCGTACGTGTTTATAAATAAATACATGATAGCAAGGCCATCATATCAAGCACAATACTAGCAGACTGCAGAGTTGAAAAACGAGGAAAAGTTTCCAAAAGTTGGAAAGCTTAAAGCTTACTTTTAAAATATCTAAGCAGATGACGCCCTGGCTGTTGATGTTGCAGTGATAAATTCGTGTTTTAAAAGTAACCTGAGAAAATTTAGCAAGATATATATTACTTTCGGTGGCTTGAATGGATATTCTGCTGTAAAGTGTATATCTAGGAAAAATATTCCACCTTCGTATACGGATCCTGGTGGTCCGAGAAGCGTTGATATCCAATCAAAAAGATTATCACCGCGAGGAACAGCACTGAAAATGAAATTTCTAGAATCATACCTGCAATTTGGTGGGGGATCAGACATAATGTCAGCAAGTTCTTTTTGAATCCTTGTGATTGAGTATTATGAAAAACATACAATACCTCTTGAGGCTGGTGCACATTGATTTAGATTTTGAGTTTAAACTTGGTTTAAGATGAGGTACAGGAAGCGGCGGTTGATCATCATCAGAATTGGAATTGACTGCTGCCTTATGATTTCTCTTACGAGATAAATGTTGGGGTTGAAACCGTGACATGAGAACAGAGCAGTTGCATTAATTGAACCGGCTTTTATGTGACCTTGAACGACTCAATTTCAATAGTCAATTGTTCAGTTCAGTTCAGTTCAGTTTGCACAGGACAGTATGTGGCTAACGAGCCAATCGAGCGTCCAGAATTTCTTTCGGTGGAAAGCTGCAGAGAAGCAACCACCACTGCCAAAGCGTTTTTTCTTATTGTGATTTGGATATCCTCGACGATCGCGCCGCCAAGGGATAAGCCAATCGAGCGTCCAGAATTTCCGTCTGTGGAAAGCTTCAAAGGAGCGCCCACCACTGCCAAAGTTGGTTCATTTTCCTCTGGTATTCTCGTCGTATGCGAAGGTACGTCCGATGTTTTCCAAGCCGTCCTCTGGTCCCAGAATTTGTAGCTGCGACTGAGAAAAACGGAAAGGGTTTCTCTTCACCAAGCCGGTGAGAGGTTAGCTATGGAAAATTGGTGCGTACATTTAAAACATGACATTTAAAACGAGGCATTATATAACAGGATTTTTTTTGTTTTTTTTAAAAATTGTGGTAAAGACCATATAATTTCAAAATGAACAAAAAATGGACAATTCTGACGACAGACAACCTGCATATTCACGGGAAAAAGTCTGGGAAAAGCCCAAGCCACAAGGCATCTAAACCCCTTTTGAATGCACCTATTGATGTGCAAGCTATTAGTTCCTCAGGCAGCTTGTTCCAGAAGCTTACCACTCTTTCACTGAAAAAGTGTTGCCTAAGATTCAGACGGCTGTGGTTTTTCGCGAGCTTCAATGTATGTCCTCTAGTTGAGGGGTTGATCGCTCGAGAGAACAGGATTTGACAGCCCTCGTCGCCTAAGCCTTTCAGGATTTTGAAAGTTTCTATGAGGTCACCCCGTAGACGCCGACGCCGAAGGGAGAAGAGACCTAAAGAAATTAGACGTTCTTCGTAGGGTTTCCCAAACATACCTTCAACCATTTTGGTAGCCAGTCGTTGGACTCTTTCTAATAGTAATATGTCCTTTTGAAAGAAGGGGCTCCAGGCTTGCACGCAGTATTCTAAATGCGGCCTGACAATCGCCGTATATAAAAGGATAAACACTTCCGGCGTTCTACATGTCAGAACGGATTTAAGCCTAAAGAGTTCTCCTCTAGCTCGTTGTGCAGCGGTGGCACACTGCGCAGCCCGTTTGAAGTCCGCTGTTACGACTATACCCAAATCCTTAATCCTCTGAATAGATTGAAAGGCGATCCTACCGTTATTCGCAGTTACTGTAATTCTGTCGACTGCTGCAGACAACAGATGACATTTACTATAGTTCAGAGGAAGATCCCAATCCTGCGACCATTTAATGACCTTTTCAATATCTCCCAACAAATCACCGTGATCACTGGATCCGGTGAATTTGACATCATCAGCAAACATGTAGCAGGGACATGACAACTGCGATGCCAGATCATCGATGAAGATCAGAAAAATTATTGGGCCTAATACTGAACCTTGTGGGACCCCCCTGGTAACTGTTGCGAATTCAGAGGTAGTATCGCCTACACGGACCTGGAAGGATCTATCACGAAGAAAACTGGTTATCCAGTCGTGAAGCTTACCAGATATGCCTTTGGCCGAGATCTTCATCCCTAGGAACCTGTGACTAACCGAGTCGAACGCCTTACTAAAGTCTAAGTAAAAGACCTCTACCCGTCCGCCTTCATCCAGTGTCTTAGAAACTCGATCTAAAAAGCATAAAAGATTTGATAGACACGACCTTCCTTTAAGAAAGCCATGTTGAACCGTGCTTAATGATGAATTGTGCACGAGGTGGCTGCACAATCGATCCCTGATTAGTCTCTCCAAGGTTTTACATAAACACTAGTCAAGCTTACCGGTCGGAAATTCTTAACTATGTTTGCGCAACCTCCCTTTGGAATGGGTACGACAATGGCTTTCTTCCAGTCATCTGGTAGGATGCCTTTGCAGAACGATTCGTTATATAACTCACATAGAGACCCTGCTAGTACCGTAGATATTTCCTTAACAATTTTAGGATGCACATCGTCAGGTCCGGCAGATTTATTTCCGTCTAGATTCTTTAGGACACGTGCGACATTATCCGTGCAAAAAACTACTTCGCTTAGTGAGGCATCCATTTCCGTATTAAGAGTTGGGACTGAGTGAATCGCATCACGGCCATCCATTCTATGTACGCTTCGAAAATAATCCAGCAAAGCTGCTGCCTTTTCGGGGTCAGAATTGGCTTTCTGGCCATTGTCTAATATTAGGGTACCTATGTGCTTCCTTGTATTACCCTTAGACTGAACATAACTATAATACTTCTTAGGGTACTTTTTAGCAGACTTCGCCAGGTAAGCTTCGTAGCATCGCTTAAGCTTCCGTTGTAGCTTTACTGTGTTGTTCCTCAAAGCCTTATAGCAAGACCGATTTCTATAGGTTGGCAAGGCTGTGTATCTCCGCCAGTGTCTGTCGCGCCTAATAATGTTGCGTCGCACCGCAGGAGTCCACCAAGGTGGCTTGTTCTTTAGCCGTATAGGTCGGAAAGGACAGTAAAGGTCTTGAAGACTTAAAAAAATAATATATTATGGTACAAAAAGCAATGAGCTTAAAATATAACCATAGGATAGTTAGTACAGGGGGTCATGTGGAGTTTAGCGTGTTCGGCGTCATTTGCCAAAGTTCCCTAAAGGGTGGGGTTATGTATCATATCATTCAATACAAAAGGAGATGAATCGGCGTAGTTCCGTATATGTCAATAGTCAATAGTCAATAGTTTTATTGTGGTAATAAAAGCTGATAGCTTGTAAGAAACCACTAGGTGGTGTGTACAGAGGGTCGCACAAAGCGTGCTAGAAAGCATACATGATGAGATAAAAACGACGGCAAATACGCCTTATAGCGGGCCATGTTCGCGTATACCATACACCTTGATTGGACATTTGTGGCTTTTTATAGGGAGAAGTGTCAGCCCAAGACACGTTCCCACCACGTCCTCCAGTGCATGACGGACTTGCGGACGGTTGCCTTGGCGTGAGCAACATTGATGCTTGCAAGCTGGGGAGAAAAGACTGAAAAAATGTTAGTTATTTATGGATATGTAAGTGGTATGTAGTATAATGGGGTAGAACGGAATAGCGAAAGATAAACAAGTCATTTGAAAGTTGATTGCCAAAGGTGTTTGTCTAGACGTTGCTTAAACGAAGACAGTGACTCAGCACATACCACCTCCGGCGGGAGAGCGTTCCATACACGGCATATGCGAATGGGTAGGAAATACCGTCGACTGTTCAATCGGCTGTTCTGATGAGCAATCTTGAGATTGTGCCCACGATGAGTACGTCGATTGGATAGAGGCATCAAGCACTTGCAAGGGTGGTGATTCTCTGTGAGAATGCGAAAGGTCAAAAGCAAATCACCGCGGAGGAGTCGGTAGCGGATTGAGAAGAGGCCGCTATACTGCAGCCGTTCTTCGTAGGACATGTTTGAAGGCCGTTGATAAGCTTTGTTGCTCGCCGTTGTGGCTGTTCGAGGGCGTTCATGTCTTGTTGGAGCCACGGATGCCACGCACTGACTGCATATTCGAGCGGGGGGCGGATGTAGGCGGACAGTAGCTGTGGGAAGAGTCGTCGGTCAAAGCGTCTGAAAAGTCGCCTCAGAAGACCAACACTGTGGTTTGCGGTTCTTGCAGCCTTGTTGCACTGGCTGTAGCAGCCCAAGTCGTGCTGTACGATGACGCCGAGGTCACTTACCTGGTCCACATGGCGCAAAAGTTCGTCCCCCAAGTGATAAGCGTAACGAACAGAGTGTCGAATGGTCAGAATGTGGCATTTTTCTGAGTTGAACGGTAAATTGTGTTCTAATGACCACTGATAGAGGCGGTCGAGGTCACGTTGCAGGATTTGATGATCTTCGAAGCTATATATACGACGCCAAACCTTGAGGTCATCCGCGAAGAGTAAAAATAAGCTTGATAAGATCATGCTGATATCATTGATGAATATAAGGAAGAGAGTGGGTCCGAGTACGGATCCCTGCGGAACCCCACTGGTTACCGGGAAACAGTCTGAATAGGCGTCTTTGACGCGCACACATGATGTGCAATCTTGCAGAAATCGGCTGATCCACGTCAACAAGGGGTCATCGATTCCGTAGTGGCGTAGCTTTTGAATGAGAATAAGGTGATCAACTCTATCAAAGGCTTTCGAAAAATCCAGGTATGCCACGTCAACTGCCCCCCGGCAGTCCACGGCTTTCGTCCAATCGTCCCTGGCCAACAGGAGGTTGGATAGGCAGGAGTGTCCTGGCCGGAAACCATGCTGTTCATGAGCAAGGATGTGATTTTCCTCAAGGTGGCGTGTGATGGTGTCAGCTATAATACTTTCCATGACCTTTGATATCACAGACAGCAGGGTCACCGGGCGGTAATTAGCTGGTAAGGTGCGGTCGCCTCCTTTAAAGACCGGAGTGATCAAGCCTTGTTTCCAAGTTTGTGGGACTTCAGCTGAGTCGAGTGAACGCTGTAAATATAGCGCCAGATCGTTTGAGATATATGCTGCGACTGCATTCAAAGCCTTTGGGTGTATGTGATCTATACCCGGGGAGCTATTCTGTCGCAGGTGGGTCAATTTGTGGTAGACGGCGTCGCGGCTGAAGATGATTCAGCTCAATGAAGGCACAGGAGACACTGGTGCAAGTATGACTACGGACTTAGGGGCAGCACGAAAGATGGGAGCGTACTGCGCGCCCAAAGTGCCGGCGACTTCTTCAGGTAACGTGGATAGACCCGAGGGTGTCTTGAGCGAAGGGATACCTGTTTTCACTTTCCTCCGAGCGTTGATCTCCTTGTATAGCAGCTTCGGGTTGTCTAGAAGTCTCAAAGTTAGCTGTTGTTGGTAAAGGAATTGATCATTGCGTTTGAGAGATGTACACTGGTGTCGCAATAATCTGTAGAATTCCCAGTTCTCTGAGGTGGGGCATCGAGAGAAAGTATGCCATGCAAGGTTCCGTAGTGCCATCATTTTTTTGGTCCGGCTTCTGATTGTCGGTCGGTCGCGTTTTGTTGGTATTGCCTTCATGGTCGATGATAGGTCAAGTAATGTGTGCCATCGTGTAACAAAATAACTCCAAGCAGTATCAAGTTGCGTAGTATGTAGCAAGTCCCACGTGTTCGCGGCAACAAGCTCACGCAGTAGCGTGTAGTTCGTAATCCTCCTAGTAGTGGCGTCCGGTATCCCCTCATAATGAGAGTAGCAGAGGTAGTCAAATATCAGCACGGCATGATCAGCATGACCCAGTGGTGGTTCGATCATCATGTTTTCGACCATCAGTTCTTCGTTGGTGAGTATCAGATCGAGGGTAGACGGGATCTGGTGGCCGCAGAATCGTGTCGGTTCGTTGACATGGCTGTACAATGGATGGGTAGCAATCAATTCTGATAAGTCACGTCCAAACTGATGGCTGGGCGAGCCTGACGATACACCCGGAGAGTTGAAGTCTCCCATTATGAGGACATGCGTGAAGTGTTGAGAAAGTCCGAGTCGGATGGCAGTCAGCAAAGAAGAGTCTGTATGAGAATCCGCATTTGGAGGGCGGTAGATCACACCCAACAAGGCCACATCGTCGTGCTGCAAGAAAACTCTACACCACAAAGTGTCAGGAACAGACAGATCAGGGTTCTCGATCTCTTCACAGCGTAGTGCTTGATTGTAATACAGTAGGACACCTCCACCTCTAGTCTTACGATCAATGCGGAATGACAACATGTTTGGGAGCATTAGTTCAGTATCTAATATGGTTGGGGTCAACCAGGTTTCTGTGATGGCAATGAGATCAAAGTTTTTTGTCGAATGGAGCAGTTTTAATTCGGAGAATTTGTTCATGAATCCTCGGATGTTCGTATAGCAACAGGACAGTGTATGGCGGTTGCGTTGGGCGTCGTGAGGTGTAACACCTAGGAAGCCGATCCGGAAGGGATCGGCTGTGGTAGGTTTTTTGAGGCGGCTGCTTCACATAATTCCGGTTGTTCGACCTCGGGTGTTGGGTCGGTAATTTTCGTCTCGGGTCTAATCCGATTGGTATCGATAGACGAACGAAGGCGAATTTCTGATGGAGCTTTCCATCGGTTCGCGTACCAACAGTCGAGCGCCGACGTGACCATACTTTCCGACTGGAATGTTATTTTCGTAATTCGGGGGGCATTGCCTTTATAGTTCGGTGACTTGGGTAGGCGTTTTAGCGACGTTGTGAGTGTGGCGGTTATGTCAGATTGTTGCTGTATGAAGCGCCATTGCTCACAGTCGTGAATGTTGTTTTTGGATTCGTCGGCGTCGGAAAGCTCAGGAATGCCGTGTACGTATATACTACGTTTGTCATTATCCTGCTTCCAGTCAAATGACGACTTTTTCTTGGCTTGCCGTGCTGCCCATGGTAGATCGGCGAAGATGCGGATTGGAGTAGGGGATTTGCGAAGTACGTACGTGGAGAGAAGCACGGTTTCAGCTGCTTCAACGGACTTCAGTGTGACACGCAGAAGTCTGGGTTCTCCTAGGTGAGACGAATTCGGAGGCCTGGACAACCGCACCACGCTATCGGCTTCCGAGGAAACCTGAAGGGTACGACAAATTTGATCCCATTGCGAAACGTCTTCGGATAGACGTTCTTTACAAAAGTGAAAAGTACGACTGTATACTCGATATCAAAGTGCCGGGTGCTCAACCGCATACCTTCGAAGGAAATCTGGGCGCGTGATTGGCTTTAGCCCACCTTCAGCCCTGTGCAAACTTGAACTTGAACCCTGAAATTCGACAACTCGTGACCTTCAAGGTACAGTTGATCTTTAGGCCGCGCAAGACAATTCGACCATCTTAAGCAGCACACCGAAAAACCTGCCGGATTCTCGGGTCTTTCGCTAAAGAATCAAGCAGTGTTTAGTAAGAATATATCGCGAGACACCGTCGCCAATGTGATATACGGAAATTCATGTAGTAACCGAAATAATTGGTCTGAACTCTCCACCTAGCGCATGAGTTACGACCGCATGTAATAGCACTGACCGAAACCTGGATATATGCAACTGATCATATTCCTCACGCAATCTGTAGCAGTTATTCTGTGGTCAGACCAGGTACACTCAACGGAGCTGGTGTTGCTATCTTTCTCAGGCTAGGACTTTGAACTTCAGAATCGAGCGTTAGGCTTGGCACGCACAACGTTCACTTAGCTCATTTCTCATTCAATCTGACAAGCAATAAATGACAATAGCATGCGCTTTTATGATCCCTCAAGCATGACCTCAGGACATGCATAATTTGCTTGACAATCTCACTGCTTCGCATCTTTGGGTCCCAGGTTTTTATAGTTGGCGACTTTAACCTACCACATATATCTTGGTCGAACCAGTGCTGTTCATCTGATAAGATGTCTGAAAACTTCATCGAATGGACTCACATTTGTGATATGAGTCAATATGTGAATGAGCCCACAAAATTTCAGTCAGGGCTGTTTACGTTCGACCATCGATCTCGTTATCTCTTCATGCGGAGAAATGGTCCGTCAGTTCGATTATCTCCCTACACTTTGAAAAAATGATCGCAATTAGTACTCAGGTATGAAAAAACCTCCTCCGAAACTGAGGCGCAATTTCAATCGTGTAGACTGGGATGTTATCTCAGAGGATGCTAAAAAGATCTTGCCTCAATATGCAGGTGATGATATAGCAACAAAGTGGCAGCTTACACACCACTGGCTGTCTACCTGCAACATAGGTTTGCTCCGTTGGTGCACGTCAAGCGACGCAACAAGCCCCAGTGTTTGACACCTGCGATGCGATGGGTGATTAAATTGAGTGACTGTGTCTGGAAAACTTACAAAACTTCTCAGACAACGGTCCTGGACAAAATACAAAATGGTCAGAGATAAGGCTGTGAAAATCCAACGTAATGCAAAACGTGACTTTGAATCACCGTTGTCACGCAATATAAAACTGCCCGAAGCGTTATTATAGTTATGCCCAAGGACAAAACGCGCGATTCGATTGGCAACCTTCAGTAGGAAAACGGACCACAAATAGTCTCAGATTCAGAAAAGGCTTCGCCCTTTATCAAACATTTCCAGTCTGTTTAGTGGCTTGATTGCCACATAGTTCCGCTTAACATTTCAGTCATCAAAAGGCTAGATATCGTTACTCCACTCGAGGAATTATCCTTCACTGGTGATAAGGTTAAACTTGCTCTTGCAGCAACTAACCCCCATAAATCTGCTGGCCATGGCGACATTCACCCTCAAATTATAAAGTAACTGGCGCCCATAACAGTATCAATGGTCTTCTAAAGAACTTGATAATAGGCTTCTTAGGCAATAGATTCTTTCTAGTCAGGATAGACCGTATGTATTCCTCCAAAGTAAAAGTTGTTGGTGGAGTCCCACAGGATTCAGTACTCGGACCGTTCTTTTTCCTTTCCAATGAACAGAATCTTATTGAGGATATTAAAAAAGCCATTAAGTGGTGTGCTACATAGGATCCACCAGTTAACTTCACTAAAAGCTATTTCTTGTATAAAGCCATAAAGAAGATGTAGGTTGTTTGACCAGATGGTATATTTGAGATAAATACAAAAACAAACTGCGTTTTGTGCATTTGCTTTTGCATATTCCGCTTGCCTGCTTTCCTTTTTTAAGCGCTTGCTTATCTGCTTTTCCATGCTTTACGTTGCTTGGCACTTTGTCTTGCTCCAGACTTGTGATTCATGATGGTGATGATGACGAATAGATCGCTCAACGTGGGAACGCTCGAAGTTAATACGCAGGACCTGTTCCAACCAGCGAAGACAACGTCGTTTAATGGTTTTCTGAAGGTTTTACTTTGGCTTCTAATTCGCAGTGTCTGAATTTCAGGTGCGGTGTTGCCACCCAACGGTGGTCGAAACCTCAATCTTCCCCATATCTACTGGAACTGGGTAACATTGATGGTATTGCTTTTGCCGGAGTGAAGTAGAACCTTCTCTTTAAGATGGAGCTTAAATCTATTGCACACACCTCTAAGTCTGGCAAACACCAGTTTGGCGTTGGTAATTCTATCCCACTCACATTGACCTCCAAAATTCTTAGTTAATTAAACTGCTTCGTATGTTTGATAACAAATGTGACAATTATTCCGACCAATCCTGAATGACACCTTACACTTATCCGTATGATATAGTATGAAAGCACAAGCCGCACAGTCAGAGACTGCACGTGGGCTAAGATACTGTTAGGTTGCCCAGGCCTATACAGATATGAGGAATAAAAAAGAACAGGAATTGGTAGTGAGACACAGCCTGTTTCAGCACGCAGCTCACTACCTCTGGCCAATCAATTTAGGACGGCGTTAGCTGCACAGCACGAAGTACGGCACGATTGCATCTTCGTGCACCTTATCGGTAGAAAAATATAATTCATACGTGGGTACATTCGTGGCCATAATGAGCAGAGTCTGTTGGATAAAAACCCGGGTTTGCCCAATTTGGCAAAATCATCGGCATACTCCTCAGCGCATTTATTTGGAAGGAGCTCAATACGACCAGTGGAAACTACTACAAGTACCCCGGTGGACCCCGGGCAACCTGATAGTAACTTAACCCACGTGCAGTCTCTGATTGTGCGGCACATTGTCTGGATCAGGCTTGTGTTTCATCATTTCATACCCCGGAGGACCTATTCAATGGCCAACTTGGGAAAGAACGGGAAGATTTAGCAACCTTGTCTCACACTTGTAGTGACGGTGAAAGGTTACCATAGTCCCTTGCTCTCTCTGCTTGGTGAGCAAATAAGTCCTTCAAGAACTCGACGTGCTGAAAACGACGCTTTTTATCATAATCTCACTACAGTCCTCAAAAACGTGCCACTAAAAAAGCTGTGTAATGTTATTGGGTGATTTCAATGGCAGAGTTGGTGCAGATTACGAGTCTTGGTAAAACTGTTTCCGAAGGTTCTGTGTAGGTTAAACCGATTCAAATGGACAACGCCTTCTAGAACTGTGCACGCTTACTTTCAATCAAAACCACAGCATAAAGTCTCTTGGAAACATACTCGTTCTAAGCATTGACATCAACTTGATCTTTGTCTTGTTAGGCGCACTGATATAGGAAGTGTACTCCTCGCCAGATCATATCAAAGCGCAGACTGTGACACTGGCCATTCGCTAGTTTGTGCAAAACTAAAGTTTCTCCAGACGAGTTTTCGCCGCGCCAAATTGTCTGTTAAACCAAGGATAAACGTCAGTCGCATGTGCGAAACTAATCTAGCTGCGCGATTTGCGAAAGCCTTCACAGCCGATTTCAACAAGACAACCCCACTCGAATCAGCTTCAAAAAACTGGGAATATTTGCCGAGTCGCACTTTCAACTTCCGGTTCGAAGAAAGATCGAACGAGTGACGGGTTCGAACCAAAATCTTCTGAGATGACTGCTGTGTTTGACGGGAAACGGTCAGCATTCTTTAAGTTCAAAGGTATGCCAACAGATGAAAACTTACGACTTCTAAGAGCAGCTAGAAATAAGGTCTGACAGACAATGTGAAAATGTCTATTGGATTGAAATTAGCCTCAGTACCTAAAAAGCCGCGGATACTGGAAATTTTCACGGCATGTATGATAGGCTTAAGAGAGCCATTGGTCCAAACAAACTTAAAACGGCTTCCATTAAGTTTTATCTGGTAATTGTCGACTAAACTCGGCAGATGGATAGAGCACTTCTCCGCTCTATTCTCTAGCGACAGTACGATTTTACAGCATGCACTTAAAAATGTTGAGCGATTGCCAACCATTCAACCTGAACCAGTTGAGGGTACAAACCAAGTCACGGGATGTGCTATTCCGCGACCCGCTGTTTGCCGACGATGCGGCTATTATTGCTCACTCCCAAGAACACCTCCAGTCGCTAATGGACTGTTTTTTCGTAGGCATGCAAAGACTTTGGGCTAACAATCAACACCGAGTGGTGCTGGGGACGCCGCTTTGTATTCAAATTCCCAAGAATCTTCATTGAAGCCGACTCATCCTCCAGGAGGAGATAGTCGCACAAAGTAAAGTAAAGGTATGTATCGCCTCCGGTCATCACTGTTGGAAACTGTCAGCTTGAACCAGTACAGAATTTCACTTATCTTGGTTCAACCATTGCGGATAACCTCTCGAAAGACACGGAGGTTGATAACCGGATTGGCAGTGCAGCTGTTATTTTGTCCCATTGAATCCTCGTGTTTGGAGTAACCGCAAGTTGACTGTAAAGACAAAGATGCGGTATACGGCGCGTGCGTACTAAATGCTCTACTGTACGGTAGTGAAACCTGAACCACTTACACAAGACACGAACGGAAGCTCAATGCTTTCCATCTACGAAGCATCCGTCCTATCTTGAACATATCGTGGATGTACAGAGTGACTAATGCTGAAGTGCTTTCAAAAGTTGGTCATCTCTGGAAGCGGTCTGACGTGAGTTTGAGACTCAAAGGGAGAGTTTGTAGCAGACTATTGTCTCTACACATTCAGAATTGTACACGTCCACCTATTCAACCTTTGGCAAACACAATTCAAAGGTCAACCAACGTCACGTGTACAGTTATCGATTTTCGCGCCACGGTCAGCCATATCGACAACCTTTCAAATACACATGCAAATGGTGCGAAGCAACGGGCAATCGGATCAGATATAATAACACGGACAGGCAGCGAACAACGACACTGCCTCTGCATCCCGATCCATTCTTTCTATTTTTGTTTCAACCCATGTACAGAACAACACTTTCGTTCTGCAAAGATAAGATTCGGCGTACCAGTGTTGTTCTATGAGCCAAGACGTGGGGGTTCGAAAGCGAAACCGACGCTAGGAGCCGCTATCAGCAAACACCGCTAGGGCCATAACCTAAACTGGTGAGCCCGAAAAAGAACGCACGGTGAGTCTGTTCCTGAACTTTTGACGATTCTTATTGCATTTACATTTTCGTGCCATCCCCCTCCATGAGTGAGCCCCAAAGAGATTCTAGTCCGGTAACTATTAGCACCGTCGCCTTCACCATTCCCCAGTTCTGGACTCAAAACCCAGAGCTGTGGTTCCTTCAGGCAGAATCTTTCTTCGAGATCAAACGCGTAACGCATGACAAACTCAAGATCCATTATGTAATAAGCTCACTCACTTGCGAGTCACTGTCCTTAGTCCAAGATATTTTGCTGAAGAAGCCATGTACTTATGAGGATCTAAAAGCAGCCCTGATCACGCGACTAACAGAGTCCGAACGACTTCGTGTTCAGCGGCTTTTAACGCAGGAAGAGCTTGGGGATCGGACACCGACCCAATTACTCAGAAGCATGCAATCATTGATCGGCAACATAACGATCGATGAACGCTTCTTGAAGCAACTTTTCCTGCAACGCCTCCCAGTACACGTTCAGAAAATAATGGCTAACTTTGTGGACATGGTTGGCATCGCACAGCTTGCGGAGATGGCAGACAAGATCGTCGAGATTAGGCAGCCCACCGTAAGCACAGTTGTCAAGGCGGGTCCAACTGACGACCACCACGGTCGTGCCATCCGCAGTTTGGAAAGTCGGCTAGACAGGCTTATGAGGGATATTATTATTATTATTATCACACAAGTCTTTACAGACGATGTGCCAACAAGTATACCATGAAGAAGGTACATGATGAAAGAAAAAAAGAGGGGGGATTTTTTGTCTGTCTGTTTACACATGCCGTTTTTGATCTTTTTTTGTCTTTTTTGGAAAAAGGGAGGGGGGAGGGTCATTGATAAACGGGAACACAAGCACGGCAGGATTCTCGCCACTGGTTCCTTTCTTTTGCCATCACACTGAGTGTTATCAGCCACATATCTTCACGGTCCTTCGGACCCCACCCGGGTAAGCGCGATGTTCCCACGATGGCTAGTGGGGCTGTTAGACGCTTGAGGGTCTTCCGCCAGGTATTCCTTTGTCCGCCACGGCGACGTTTCCAATCAGGTCCAGCGAGAGCAAAAAGAGCTAGGCGAGGAAGGCGTCGCTCATCCATACGGAGAACGTGCCCCAGCCATCTCAGCTGGCACATGGATATATGATCGGAGAGTGGCACAGAGCGATCGCCGAGGACTGCCTTCCTGACGTCATCATTTTTGACTTTCTGTTGCCAGCTTAAACGAGCTATACTCCGCAGGCAGCGATGATCGAACGTCGGTAATCGTTGACTATCGGCTTGTCGCAGCGTCCACGTCTCGCAGCCATACAGTAGAACTGCTCGTACGGTGGCCTGGTACACTCTGCCCTTCAAGCGTAATCCAATATCGCGTCGGCGCCACAGATGCCGTAGCCCAGCGAAAGCATGGCGTGCTCTTGCAATCCGTGCTGTGATTTCAGCTTCGATATCGCCCCCAGTGGTGATGCAGCTCCCTAGGTAGGTGAATCTGTCAGTCACTTCCAGTTTATGGTTTTCGATCGTCAAATCAAGTGTTGGGTCTGTCCAATCCTGTAGGAACACTTTGCATTTTGACGGAGAGAAATGTAATCCATACAGCGACAACTGATCAACGAGTAGATCCAAAGCGCTTTGTATGGCGCAAGCATCCTCTCCGAGGAGAGCAATGTCGTCAGCATAGTCCAGATCCATAACTCGTCGACCGGGGAGCAGGTCGATCCCACAATTCGGTAGCTGGGCTGTTGCTGCCTGCATGACATCGTCAATCGCAAAGTTAAATAGGAATGGGGAGATCGGACATCCTTGACGAACCCCGCTGGAAATGGTAAACTGCTTGGATAAATCACCATAGGCTTTGACTCTGCCGGTGGTGTGGCAGTACAGCTTCTTGAGCAGGATTACGTACTTTTGACTACTTTTGACTGTGCGAAGCTATAAAACCTTTTCGGGTTGGATTTAGCATCCCTAGCTAGAGATAACTCAAAAGCCTGTTTGAGCACACGTTGTAATTTAACACAGGCATTCCGAGCGGTTTTGTAGTGGGCCCAAGAACCAGAAGTAAGGGATAGCTTATATTGCCGCCATAGACTATCCCGTTTACGGGTAGACCTACGGACACGAGGAGACCACCAGTGTTGCCTTCGATGCCTTCTCACACACTGCAGCGGAGCGTGCTTGTCTTGTAACTCGTTTAGATACTTAGAAATTCTATCCCAGTTTTCATTTACATTTGAATCGCTAGATAACTGAAGGGAAGATTTTGAAGTCTGCAAGAGTAAACCCCAGTCTACACGCCTAAAATTGCGTCTAGGACGAGAGAAAGGTTTGCGAAAACGCAATATCGCTTCGAAGCTTATCATTACGTGATCACTTTTGCCGAGCGGCGGTAGGTACTTTAAATGACTAATGGCTTCTAGCTGGGACGACAATACCAAGTCAAGAGTGGATGGAGTGCATCCATGGCGAAACCTTGTAGGATCATTGACATGCTGGTGCAGCGCATGATTATGGAGCCATTCGAGAAAGGTGTCAGATTGATGGGTGACTAGACCAGTGGGGACAGGCCAATCTATGTCTGGGAGGTTGAAATCACCCAAGATAAGTACACTGTGAGCTGAGTGAAACAAACCGTCGAGTGTCTCAATAAGCTGTGTAAACTCCTGTATGGATGCACTGGGAGTGACGTAGACACAACAATTGCGAGCGATGACTTGTAGCAAGTCAGGATACTCGTAACAACTTGGACGTTTTCAATGGCTAGAGATATCCCTGTACCCATGTTGTGCAAACCATACTCCAAGAGCAGTGCAACGCCACCGCCTCTCCTATCGCCCGGCCTATCGCATCTTATGACGAGATACTGTTCACTGATGTTTACCGGCACCTCATCAATCGCAGACAGCCAGGTCTCAGAAAGCGCAATAACCCTTGGGTGTAACTGAGCCACGCAGAGAGAAAGTTCAGCCCACTTATTCCTGATGCTGCATACATTTGCATACAATACTTGGGCACTGGTTATTCGTGCTTCTGAAACTAGTCCTGTTTGGCCCTCGGTCGAAGCACCCGAGGGAGCTGCACGTTTTTTGGCGTGCTACTTAGAGCAGGAGCATCAGTTTCGGTAGCCTCTTGCGTTAACGTAACGGACCGTTGCCTGACAATTGAGACCGCATCCATAGAAGAGAAGCAACTACTGGAGTCATCTTCTCGGGTGCCATCGTGAATTGCGCTAAGACAATCAACGTCGTCTGGGCCGGACAACAAGACTAGTGGCAAAGTGCTGTTCGGTATGCCCGTCTGTGACTGAATTGCGTTTCGCGCTGCATCCGGATTAAGAATGACCGATTTTCTAATTGCTAAGTTTCTCCTATTGGAATCAGAATAATTTTGCCGAATCCGGGACGCAGGGTTGTCGGGCTTCACCTGAAGTTTATTTAGCGTTAAGTTTGCAATATACTCAGCCCTAGCCAGGAATGCATCCCGATCCGCCTAATAATTAAATTTAAACAGGATGGGTCGAGGGCAGTTACCCATCCTCCATCTTCCTACTCGGTGGATTCGCACTGTGGAAGTAGAAGGCTTCATATATACCATTCGGAGAAGTTCGTTTATACACCTACGATCAAGATCTCTGCGAGACTTGATTCCTTAATAAATGGTTCCGCTCGGTTAAAAACTAGTACATTTCTAGTTCTAGATTTTGGAGCAGAGGAATTGCTGTGCAGTGTTTCAATTTGCTGACGCAAACCATTTAATTCCTGAATAATTTGCTCCAGCACAGGCGAACCGGCATCAATTGAATGTTGCCGTTTTTGTGTACTAACCTTACTGGCCTTAGTACGCTTCTTGGAGGTTCCAGCTACATTGACCACCTTGGGTGTGGCAGCTTGCCTGGGCGGACGGGTTACCTGGCTAACCTGTTCGACTTCCCCTCAGCTGCAGGTAATCTAGATTTTTTATTTGCACGTTTTTTTTCAAAGTTCTCTTTACATTGGCCTCCTTGGGACGATGGTGTAACTGGTCAACTTTGTCAACTTCCGCCTTGACTGCAGTTGTCCCCGGGCTCATGTTTGCGCACAAAACAGATGCATAGGTTTGAGTGGGTACGACGTTAGACGTGCTAGGCGAAATTTCACTATTTTAAGGTTTTAGAATAATAAAAGCAGCGTCACTGGAGCTGCAATACCACTGTAACCAGCGGTACTTTGCATAAATCCCATAGTGAGATTTATGTATGCCATAGCAGCTAGGGTGAGCCCAACGCTTGCACGCTGTGCACTCAATGCCCCTGGCCACTTTTTTGCAGCAATTGCGGTTGAGGCAAGCATTAACTGTATTCATCTTACGACCAGAAATATAAGTTCCGATAAAGTACCAGAAAGATTATAGACTGATTTAATCACAAGCGTAATTAATCAGTGCGAAATATAATAGACGATTTGCTTTTTATAAGGTAGTAAAATAGTTAGTCAATTTTAAAGTAATTTCACAGAATAGCGAAAATGCGTAATGTTTTTTAACAGAGCGTGGAAAATACAACCAAGTTGAACGTACCGCGCAAATTCAGTTTTTTTAGTAGGCACCGGAGTGTATGTGACCGATAAGCTGTATAATTTGTTACATACGTTTTAATCCAACCAGCGCGGATCGTTCTCTCTAGCTGATGCTGCGCTGATTGTGCGAGAACGTATTCGTAGCCCTCTGGATTGGCTGCTGTGAACTGTGAAAATAAATAATGGCCACGAATCCAAATCCATTTTAGCGAGCAGACAACTTTATTCATTACCCAATTTCATCTTGGTCGATTCAACCATCACTATTTGTGTAACAGCAAGAGTCTTTCCTGTCACGAACTTTTATCTCAAATCACATTTGCTTTCTGCAAGTTACTTTGAGCCTTCCATTTTTCTCTTCTTTCTTCTTTCATATAATACTGTATCTAGTATTACTTAATATCCTCATTTCAACTGGCTACTTTTTACGATATGTTCAGCGTATGCCATGGGTTTTTTTATTCAAGAGTTTTTCAGACCGTTAGTAGGGTACACAATTTTTATAACAGAGCTTGAAAAACAAGTTTTTCGTTCCCCTTCAACGAAACCTCTAGAGGTGAGCTATGGGTTCAGTTAGACCGTGAAATTATATGATAGCAGTTCTCGTGTTTCCCGTCTTTTGACTTTTTTATGTCCTTGTTACATTTTAGATAAATGCTTTTGAAAATCAAAACATTTTGTCAAAAATGAATTCTTTTAAAATGCGATCATCAATTGAGCGAAGATGTCTGGAAACAGCTCATGTCACTAGGCATCTCGAACGCTCTCAAACGCGTCTACTGACGTCTAAACGATTAGGTCCTCTGGCAGCTCATTCTAGGAATGTTCCACACTTGAAAGGAACAGTGTTGTCTAACATTTAGATAATTGATTTCTCATAACCTTATTGATGTATGCTTTTTACTAAAAGGGTTGATTTTAAAGAGAAAAGCTTTTGCAAATTTCGTCGCCTACGGCTTCCATAATTTGTGAAATTTTTCTCTATCAGGTAATTCCATAGACGCCGGATCTAAAGTGACAACAGACCTGAAGAAATTCGAGTTTCCCTTAAAACTTATTGGAAGACTTGTGACATTGCTCGAATTCAGAGTGAAATAAAGTTTACAGCTGATTTTTTCACCACCATAAATGATTTATCATGAGTCGCATAATTGGCGAGACACAAAATTACAACATAATTAGAGAGAGAATGCAACTGCTTTGAAGCAAAGAACCATCGAGCATAGTGTCTATTGCCATAACTGTTCTGAACTGGTCATTCTGCGTTCAAATATCGATCAAAACCTGTAAGCTTTTTCCTTGAATCATATCGAACGACGGCATGATGCACAATGCGCTACCAATCTATGTACGTTCAGGTCATTTGCATATATTTAGACAGACACAAATCTATTTCAATACCCCAGCACATTAAGAATCACTGCCATTATGAAAACCCGAAGCCAACAAGTAACTTGGGTCAAGATGCCTGCAAGATTTGCAGGTCAACTGACACAACGATCTGATCGAGATTTTTAAAGTGGAGAGGGTGAGTCAGGAGATGAGAGAGACAGTTCACACGGCTGGTTCGCTTGGGTTGACTGAGGGAATAACAGAAGTGGGTGGGTTATAGGAAAACTGTCAACACCGAGGGTACCACTTCGGTTGTAAACGTTTAAGGGTGGTGTTTTGTCGCACACTGACTCCATAAGAGCTGCCTTTAAGCGGTCAATAGCCGTATCTTGAGCAGCATTTCTCTTGACGACGCATTATTATGCACAGCGTCTGATGAGTTTGAAGGGTCCAGTGTTTGGGACTTGAATGTTTTTGCGAGTATGATCAGTTCTAATAAAAACAAACCACATGAATGTAAATCACTCGTCAATTGAACATTATTAGTGTACGGGGGAGGCATAAAATTAACGCATAAAAGATCGTAAGCGATTGACATATTTGGGAACAGTAATGTCTGCTGCCACGTCATGAAATGCGATCAATTCGCCAAGGAGGCGGAGTGGAGTGCAGTATATTATATCTGCCTCAGAACAACCGATATCATCTTTTACACTAGCACGTATACCAAGGAGATTAAATATCTGGTTCTCTGCCCAGTTTTCCGTATCACCATGTGACATAAGTGCGGATTTCAGCTGTCAATATAACTTTTTAACAAATCCGTTAGCACAAGGATAATAAGCTGTTGTTTTTATCTGAAACGTCAACTCACGGAAAATGTGTATAGAAACTGGGATCCACGATCCATAGTATTATTAATAGTATATCCTTGGTGAACTAAGGCAGAAAACACATGATCAAATTTTCAGAATGTTTACAGCAAAATAATGGGCTAAAATGAGTGGCGGAACTTTAAAATCCAGCTGCTATACACCTTTGATTAGAACGCTAGACTTACTGGGATATAAGCAATTTATTGAAAACGTACAAGATGAGAAAATTTCTTAGACCAATTTTCACTCGGAACGTTACTCCAGCTAACCTGGAGGTAATTCCAACTTTTTTCTCTGGTGACTATGGAATATTATCATTCCAAATATTATGCGCCACTGCTTCTGTCAACTCTTCGAAGACATTTGATGATAAGCAAACCCAAAACTACATTAACTAGAATCTACTGTCAGAATTTATTAGAACAGAGGACTGGAGCCGATTCTTCCTCTTTAGTGATTTCACAACGGTCTCTTCAACGTAACATTAACAAATGAATGGGATACTTATGAAGGCCTTATATCAGCTCATTAGGCACACACAAATAACGTAAGCCCAGAAAATAGAAATGAAAATTATGGAGCTACGTTCTGTTTCTGTAAAAACGCATGAGATTTTGGTTCTTCTTCGTTCTTCTGAACTATCAAGAAGTCACAGCTATGCTTTAGATAACACACTTACAGCCGACGGGAACAAAGACCTTATCAATCAGGATAAGCTGAAATCAATAATTAAACTTTTCGCTTTAAGATTATCCAACTCACTCAGCCAGATAGATTTCATTATTAAATATTGGAATTCATCAGAAGTTGAAACAAATAATATTTCAGCAGATGCTATCTGTGAAGAATTCATTCTGTACTTTAACTCAAACTAAGTTTATACAACCAGTCAACTTCCAGTCCAACAACCAGTCAATACAATAAATACTTGATTGTATACCTGAGTGACATAAGTAAATTCTGTCAGTAATCAACTGTCATTCTTAAGCCGGACACAGCAGGCATACCTCCTGTCATATGCAAAATGGGTGGCAAAGACTTTCAACTTCTGTTGCTGAACTTATTCAACGCATCTCTTGAATCTGGTAACTTTCCGGCAGAATGAAAACACTCAGTTGTTATACCCAGATACAAATCTGGCTCGAAACACTTCGTCACGAACTACTGACAGATAAACTATACAGCTTTTAAATCAAGATTATTTGAAAAAATGTAAAGAAAGTTATATTAGAATACCTGACACCTAGTATCCTTTCTAAGGCACAGCACGGCTTACTTATCGAAATATCATGCATCACTTGCCAGTTAGAATACTTAGACTGCATCACAAGCTCAATTGAAAATGGTTTATAAGTCATAGTCATCTTCCTTGATATAACTAAAGCGTTCGACACAGTACCGCCTAAACTATTACTATCTAAGCTAAGTTCGTTTTGTATAGGTGGGAATCTTCTCTCTTGGCTAACCTCTTTTCTTACAGATCGCACATACTGCATTGAGGTACATGGTCACAGATCGCGCACCCTGCCGATTCCAATTGGCATGATACAAGGCTGTGTTTTAGGTCCATTACATTTTCTCCTATATATAACCAATGTACATACGGTCATATCTCCAATTAACTATATTTACAGACGACATGAAAGTAGTCATTTCGTTCACATTTTTAGAAGCAAAAAGATTCATCGCTAGGCTGAACAAAGAATTGGCTGCATTATCCAACTCGGGTGATATTAATGGTTTCCCATTCTCTGTAGATAAATCTTAGTTCATGCCCTTAAGATGTACAATACATGATAGATCAATCATTCTTAATATTAAGCCTATTCGAATGATCGACTGCACTCAAGATCTTGGGTTCGGATATTCTGCATCACTTACATTCAACGAGCATATACAGTGGAACCCGGGGACAACGAATCTGTGGGAAAGGAGAGTAAAATCTTCGTTAAAAGCGGAATTCGTTGCAAGTAAAACGCATTGTCAGACATGTGATTTTGCCGCCGTTTTTATGTACACGTGTAAAAAATGAAGAAATGAAGAATGTCTTACATTTGTGTGTTTCTGTATGCGTGCAATGCGCTTGATGGATAGATGATGCCACAGCACACATATCACCACATTAAATCCAAGTTCATGTTAATAATAATAAATTCATTATAAAACGAAGTAGTAAAATCATCTTGCACACACACTGGCAGTCCAATCTCACGTTTTCATGAAGTAGCTGGCGATACTCTTTTGCTTAAGTTTTGACTTCGCCACCGCCACGATCTCTCTCTCCACAAATTCAAGTTTTCTTTCAACGTCTCTTACTTCTATCCTAAAAAATCTGCAGAGATCAAGAGCACTCCTGGAATTTATCTCAAACGGAGCTACGACTTCTGCTTTACTGATTCCGTCCGACAATGGCACTGTGGCTGTTCCATCAGTTGTATCAGACTGAGACTGCATCTAATCTTGGACAATTTCTGACACAGTTTGATCACCAGAGGTTTGAATGTCAGTGTCAAAATTCACATACTCCTCGAAATAAACATCAGAGAGCGATCCTTCTGGCTTTTCGAGCACTGGCGTGGAAGTATCCAAGACTGATGTGGAAGCGTGTCGGAAACAATCCGCTATTGTGTCCTCCGACACGTTTTTCTAGGCGGTTCTATCGATGAACATGGCATCCAGCACGTTCAGCTTCAATTCGTCGCTTTTTTCTCGGGCAAAATGGAGCAGGCATCTGTGAGTCACAGCCTGTCGGTAGTTTACCTTGAAGTTCTGAATGATCCCCTGATCTCATTGCTGGAGAACTCAAATGGTGTTAGGAGGAAGACAACAAATCTTCACCGATTGCAGTTCTGTGGTCTTACCATGTGCAAGGGCATTGTCTATCAGAAGGACAACCTTTCTTCTTCCATTGTAATGCGATAATCAAACTTTCGAACATACTCCTCGGAAAGCTGCGATGTCATCCACGCTTTTTTGTTAGCTTTGTAGGAGCATTGCAGAGTTTTGATATCACTGAAACACCGTGGTCGCTCAAAACTTCCCAATCACGAGTCCTGGCACTTTGTCAGTGCCAGTCATGTTGGCACAGCTCATGACTGTAAGTCTTTCTTTGGACTGTTTGCCTCCGCTGCATCGCTCGCTTTTCGGGGATAGTGTCTTGTCCGGCATGCATCTGTAGAACAATCCCGTTTGATCGCAATTGTAAATGTCTAGCGGTTCGTAGGTAGCCAGAATTTCAGGGTGCTTCGTTTGAAGCCAGTCGTCTGTCAAATCAGTGTTGACACTGGCACTTTCACCGAAGATGGTCTTTTAGACTATCCCTTTTCGCATCTTGAAGCGATCAAGCCATCTGTTCGTTGGACTGAAGTTGTCCATACCTAGTTCAGTCGCAATCTGCGGTGGCTTCATCAGTAGGATCCGACCGCTAAAGGGAGCGTTCTGAGCACGAGCCTGCAACAAAAAAACAAGCTAGGCCTAATTAGTGTTTGCGAAAATAATTTTCTTTCGTTTCGGTTTTATTTACTGGATATATTTTTTGTTTTATTTTTGATAAGGATATGGAAGGCAATAAATTTATAACTTATAATGCAATTAAAGTGTGAAAATTTATTACCGTACCTGCTTGACCCATGCTAGTACGGCTTCTTCCAGCAAATCGTGCTTGTCAGTCGGGCCAGCTCGTAGTCGTTTTCTTTCTGGCATGAATGTTGTTTCAGAGAGTTGCATCTTCAGCTGCAGGAAGGTGGACAGCGTTGATTTATCAATTTCAGATTTTGTCATTTGGCCATTCTCCACTTGAGCTAAAATTTCCCTTTTTCTCTTAAGGATAAACTGCTTTCGTTTTCGTTGTCTGTCAGCCATCGTGTAACTGTAAGAAGGGAATGAAGTGTCTGCCTGAGTGATTGGAAGTTGTCATGAGCCTGTGATTACCAGTCACAGATAATTCACGTGATATTCTTGTGCGTGCGTGTGAGTCGGTTAGCACGCTGTAGGCTATGCTGCCTGTGTCTCGCCAAGCTGTGTGTGTCAGTTCTATTCTTAGCGCACTGCTGGCCACTCTTGACGGAGCGTTGTGGGTTAAGGGCAAGACAAAGCGAGTTCGTTGTACGTATGAACTTTATTGAACAAACAGCTGTTGTGAACGTGCACAGCGTTCATAATAGGCGAAGCAAAATGTGAATATGATTCATAACTTCTTCACACTCCCACATTGTAAGTTAGAACTGTAAAAACTTGTCACTATACCTCTCTTTGATTACCGCAATATAATGCATAGCAGCATAAACGAAACCGATGGCACCGTTTGGGAAAAAGTACAACGTACTTTTACCAAATAATTCATTAGAGATAGCTCGAATCAATCATAATGACAAAGATGTAAGCAGCTCACGCTAAAACCATTATGGTTCCGTAGAATTAGAGACAACCTTATACCCTTTTGTTAAAATAATATCTTTTGATAATATAGATATAATTTCGACCATTCTCTTCCGAAAATATCAAGATGGCGTAGTTGAACTACCAAGATTCCGCAAGACAGTAAGGAAAACGTTTACCTGAATAAGTATGCTAAACTCTGAAATATTCTTTTCGAAAAAATTAAACTTAGCGCATCAATATTTGATTTAACACATCTAGATTCATTACTAACTGTGAAACAATTAACGAAACATTTCAACCTAAATATTTTCTTAAAATTCAAAATTTTTCGTAATATTTCAATTCGTATGAACACTAATACAGAATATCGTTTAGGTTTCCTTTGCTGCATGTGAAATTAATTAATAGCGACCTGGTTTTGGCACATTCAACGCTCCACGTATCTACTACGTGCATGGAAGTGGCTAACTCAGACAGCACGATGCTAGATTTGTACCGCCAGGCCCTCGACAAGTTTAAGCCGTCTTTCTTCTGTGTGCTCCTGGGTTCCTTGGTATCCTCGAATTTACTTGAATGTGTTGTACAGCAGCATGGACACGCAGGCATGTCTTATTCCTAAGCAATCATGTAAGGTCATATGTTCCAAACTCCGGTAGCTGTTTCAGAAAGAAATGGAAGTTACGTTAACACAGTTAGGCTATCTAGACGGAATAAAGTAATTAAAATCGAAACTCAGATATATTTTGATTCCATATTTCAGTGCTTCTGTATGCCACAGGTATTGAATATTAATTTTGCATGTACAAAATATAAAATGAGACCAAGGCCGAATCCCCGTAGCAACACAGGTTCATCATTTCAAAATCTCATGTGTTTCACTAAGGTTAGAGAAGTCATTTAGCAATGAAAAATTATTGACTAAATAAAACAATTAATTTTCGTTTTAGATCCATGCCGCAAGCGTACCCACAGTCTTTCATTAACAATCATATTTTATATAATGAATGTGATCAGTTCAATTCATTTCAGTTTGCACGGCACAGTAAGTGGCTAAACGAACCAATCATGATGTACATTTTTTTCACGTTTGTTTGAACGACCAAAAAAGCTAATTGACGCATCCCTATGGCTTATAAGCAAATCAGTATGAGAAATTATTTAAATGTCCCGGATAAAGTTAAGTGAAAAGATACCTGCAGTAATAAATTTCATTATATTTCATCAATGCATTGTAAACTGATTTGTAACTTGAGGCGCCTCAGTTCGAGAAATACACAGCCGATGCATCAAACAACACTTAGTAAATACTTATTCAAACTATCTTTTATTAGACAGTAATCTCTCCTATTCTCTTCACGAATTGCTTGGGGTCGCTACTAAAATAAAATTCAATTGCAATGTTCTCTTTCTAATGGAAAATACTACCAACAGGGAGAATTGAAACGGTGTTTGACAACTTTTACAAATGAAGAAAAATCCTCTACCTGAATGATAATAAGCGTTTGCGCCATGAAAAGAAGCGCTCTTGCAAAGTAATTATTTTTCTTTTATCGAAAATGGTGAAAAGATGAAGGCGAATGAATTTATTCTGACAATCTTACTGTGCTTTTTTCTGTGAATCCACGAGATTTGAATCATATATAAATGAACTATATCATTACTGTCTGTGTTTTGCACGATCCTCTTTACTGGATTGCGTGCTAAGCTATTGCGCCCTTATACTATTAATATTGGTACCAATTGAATCTTAGTATGTTTAGGATTCTGGTCAACAACTTTTTCACACGTTCAACCGCAGCAGCATGAAAATAAATTCCGTCTACTTGACAGTCGAACATCCTATCGGGAGTACCACTACATCCACTGAACGTTTTTTTAATAATGATTCTGTAAAACAGAAGTGAGATTCTTGACGATGTAGAATATTTCTGAGCAAAATTCAATAAAATTTAAGTGTTTGATACATAGTTGAATTTGAAGCCATTACCAACCCATTTTACTTTGACATTGTGATGAAATATTCGTTATTGAAAATCTTATTAATGATCTACTTGTTTATGTTTAACATTGTTTAATAAAAATCCAAATTGCACACTGGCTTTTGTTTGTTGTAATTACATTCTGATTTCCATTGCTATCTCTCAGTTATATCGTGTGTTGTATCATCTTTCATTTTCTCCACTAACGTCTGCGAAATCTTGAACAGCATGTGAATCGCTTCGGTTTCAAAGTCAATTGATTTGTTGATCCGAACCTTAAGCAATTTCTCCTGGTTTCTGATCACTTGCTGATAGAAATACACTCCACTCTTGAGGTCAAGCTCTCAATGCTGATCGCCATCATTCATAGATCCAGAAAATATGTTTCATTGTCATTAATATTATTGCAAAATTTCATGGTGCTTAAAAGCTTAATTCACTAAAATTCTTATTTCAGTCATGTTGTGTAGACAATGTTAATGCAATATTCAACCTTTTGATAACATAATTTTAAAGAATTATTTTTAGCACTTCGAACTATGTGGATTCTGTGCTATTATAAATAAAAAATGTTTCCGGTTTCATGTTGCGTTTGTTGGTCAGTCACGGGTATCAAAATCGATTTGTCATTATTCCCCGTAAATTTTCAGCTCCCCTTGTACTCAATTTAATCCTAGAATTTATTCAGTTATGATAATCTGAAAGCCCTAAATAAGACATTATCTTATTGTATTACAAGTAATCCACTATAGACATATTATACATTCAGACATGGAAGTTCTTTATATATAAAATGAGATATAACCACCCATCTATTTCACAGTAATTTCTTTCACGTGTTCATCATTTATATTGAAGTCTAATAATCGTGAGTGCTACAAGATGTCGAACTTTTGAATTTTACAGTGAAATATATCCTTTAATTCGGTTTAGTTCATGCACTCTTTAATTCATTTGGTTTATTTTTCGAATTCGGTAAAAGTTTATTTTTAACAGAACAGTTTCATTTTACTCTGCATTAGTGATCACAGGTAATTATAGACATGAGACGGTAATGTTTGCATTTCAAGCTATTTACAAAGACCTCAAAGCTTGTCACTCGTTATAACTCGGTTTAAATCACCTTCGCTTTCATACTTGATTCAACATATTTTTCTCGAATCTATTTGAAAAAATTGCTCAACACGTTTAGTGATCGACTGCAGTCGTGTTAAGAGAATTTTCAGATGTTTATAGATGGGACATTCTCGATGGAAAAATTTTGTTGTTTATAAGTTGAATCTAGCAGCTTATATTTGTTTCGAAATTCTGGACAATAATGATAAACCGCCGGTACATTGCTACGTCGATGCGCGATGGCTATTTTTCGATAATACTTCCATGTTGACTCCAATCGGAAACAATACAGCCAAAATTTTGAAACGTACCATTTAACCTTTTTCTCGCGTAAAACGTTTTAGTAAAATTAGGATAGTCAATTACACCTGTATTCTATCAACAAACTTCCGAATTTGAAATAAATGAAGTAATATTCTTCATGGTACTTCTGTGAAAGCATTTTCGAGGTTATGAGAAGACCAATAAACAATATGTGAACTTCGCGTTTATAAAATGGCGTCATCGTTATTGAAACATGAAAATCTTCATAATTGCTCTAATTATCAAACTTACACATACATATCAATAGGACCAAACTGATTAAGGAAATGTTAGCGGATACTCTGATACTCTGTCTCGTTTCGCATCAATCAATTGCTACACAGCAAAATAACATTTCACATTGCATGATAGACCACCAATAATTTAGCATCAAATGGCTATCCTAGTTAACCCATAAACTGTTTTGCAATAAGGAAATACGGTGTTCTGTTCGGTGAATGTCTGATTAAATATAACCCGTGTAAACCGAATCATGTTAAGTATTTCGAGAAAGTTGCACGCTTCGATTATTGTATCTAATTGTACTAATCTAGACACGATGATTCAATTATTTCATTATTTATTCATATGGGATGTATTTCGTTATATTCCGTGTGTATTCTATTTTCATTGCTGAATAGCCAATAAAATCGATGCTATCCGCGATTATCATCTTTGTCAAACCAGCTGCCATAAATACGATCTAAATTTTCCCTGAACAAGGAATTGCAAATATTCGATAACTTGGGATTTGATTAATTTTTTGATGTCGGAAATATGTGGCTGCTAGGGATAATAAAATCTCAAAGTTAAGCATCGAATATTCTTATGGAATAAAATTTAACAGATGTGTGCCAATCAGATCAAGTGATTAACGATTAAATTTGTAATATTGATATACGTCTCATATATAAAACTAATTGATGATTGCTAATAATTCGAGGCTGCATATGACATTTATTTTAAAGTTTTGAGAAAAAATTTCAAATCTTTGTACGTGTGCTCTTGATTAAATTATTTTCATTTCAACAAGATCAGTTGAAAACTCTTGCGCACCTTTCAGTAACTACACTAAGTGTCCTGTTCCAATGTTGTGCTCTCCAGAGTTCACATCGAATTAGATTCAAAAACTTAAAATTTGCTGTTTCTAGACGAAAGAAACTTGAGGATAATATCTTACTTACTAACCCAGTGTTTCTTTAGCACTATACTATCAATTATACATGCTATTAAGATCGTCGAGAACACAATGGATATGTTTTGTTTAAAAAAATCTGGTGTAAAGGAACTATTTAGATTTTTCAAAAGAGAAGTTAAAGTTCTCATGTCCATTATAACACACGATTGTTGACGTTGGTCGCCGTGGGTCGATGTCAACCTACCATGTGCATCACAATAACATGGTCACATTCTTAAAAACGTTCCGATTGGTTGTAATATCTGTCCCTGGAATAACAATCCGTTCAACAACGTGCAAGATGATTAGCAGTATTCAACGGAACGTTCGCACCGTATAGGCGAGACTTTGGATCAGCTGGCAAAAATAGTACACGCACTTACCCTACTAGAAGACGATGCTACAAATTCTGGGTCTGAATTAAGCGGTGAAGAGAAAGTTCTGCTTAACACGTAGATTCAATTTCCACAGAAATCATACTTCTAGATTTCAAAATACATATACTGCATATTTTAACGAATTCGACCGCTTTAAAACGCAAAGTCACTACCAAACCAACGTAGGCGACAATAAATAAAATGTAGACCAGATTTTCAGTCCTCTCGTGAAATTGTTACTTGTAAGTTAACAAATTAATTAGGATGCGACAGAGTTTCCGTGGATTGAAAACATTTAGCTTTCGTGCGGCTTCGGTGGATGGTACGCGTTTTGCTGTTATAGAGTGAGACATGTAGTACGCACGTACCGTTAACCTTCACTTTTATTTTTAATATCAGGTTGTGATTGCCTGAGACAGAAAATTTCAACTAGAATCGAATACCCATCGCGTTGCCAATTCGCATAAATCAATTTCTGTGTCTCAACAGAGATGTTCCACAAAAGTTGAACCGATTTATAAAAAAATTTTGCAATCTTTTACGCTAATAGTTTTCAACAAGAAGTTTAACAATCAACCTAGTGCCATGATTGTATCGCGTTTTTTGAGTTTGACCTATAAAACCACATTACAATTTATTTCTCGCTTTTCACTGTTACTATTATATTATTAATACTTGCTATTATTTTGCTCTTTCCAGTACTAATGGCAAAAATCGATACCGGATCGGCTCCTCCTAAACATGACCCACCCCGGTCAATGGAACCATATGATCTGGATGGTGATGGCAAGCTGGGTGCCTTGAACAATTTCCAGCAAGGCAGGACAAATATGTTAAAGGTTTCATCGTTCTGGCCAACCTGATTTCCACGCATAGGCTGAGACTAGGTTCAATAACGAACTTTACTTGCGTCAACATCCTGAAATCGCATGTATGATCTCAGCGGTACTAAGGTTTGTTGTCCTGAGAGACAGTTGATACTAAACGTTACAGGGATACCTTAGAAAACAGACCAGAAGATGTACGTGAACACTTTGCAAGTTCGATATACTCCATTCCATAATTCACAATCTGTTTACAGGATTTTTCACACACCCTGAGCTGCATGAGCGGATAAATGTTATTAAAGAGGAACTAAAGGATCAATTCAGGGACAACGCTGTTGCTAGAAATATGCCATTTGAAGAGAAGGTGGAAGATGCATTTCAATAAAACTAACTGAATGCAATATATGGCGAATCCATATATTGAAATTATATTGCATGTCTTGGATTGATGAAGCAATTCAGATGTCTGGTCTACTTGCATTAACATATCTCATATTAAAACAATATTCTCGTTGTTTATATTGGTGCAAAATTGGTTAGTTGTACCAATTGATAAAATTTAGTTAAATATTACTTTTAATTCTGTGTAGCATCATTATGCTAATTTTTTCACAAATCGGAGCATAAGCGATCACGTAGTCCCCAAATTTAACTTCGGTTCACGAATGAGGGCAAGAATAACCACGATGAAAAACTATTCATTCATGTTTGATGAAGTTGCGAGGTGGGATAAAATGTAATGTTTAAAAGTTTAGTCATAGGTTACGTGTTTTGTGGTCCACATAAATGCTACAAAAGCACCTCTCAGAACTCAGAACTTAAAACGGTTTTATGGTAGAAAAAGCAATAAGCTTAACAATAAACATAAGATGACGGGTATATGGAGTAAAATTATAAAATCTCTGAAAAATCAATAAAGACAGTTACATACCGCATGGTTCGTCATAAACTCATTGAATTTAGAAGCGAAATCCTCAACAGATTCTGAGCGTGTGATTTCTTTAGGCAAAATGTTCCAAGTGAAAAAAATTCTTACCGAGAAAAAAATTCGATGAATATCCAATCGAGAATGCGGAATGCTTAAGGCCTTTGAATGTTTTCGTGTTTGAGTAAGGCCATTGGGCTTTAGCAAGTGTTTCAGTATGCAAGATTTCGAATGCCAACAGAAGGTAACTCCGCATCCGTCGTTGGGTAAAATCGTTGGGCAGATTTAGTTTTAACATTCACTATTTAAAAACCAAATTTGTGTAACGGGAGACCAAATTTGTCGCACGATGATAAATCCTGTCAAGTAGTTTGATATTATTTCTCAGCCATGATGCCCAGGCTTGGATTGAATATTCCATAACAGGACGTACATACGTATTAATTACCCGGGGTAAGGTTTCGGTTGTGAAAATCCTGAATACCTTTTTTTAGAATCCTCAAGATACGGCAGGCTTTATTGTACACAGATCCCGCTGTAATGTCTTACAGTCATTAACAGACCTCACACGGTTCCATATTTTTATAACATCGGCAACCAGTATCAAGTTACATTCGAAATCCTCTACTATATCGTTCATATACACCAAGAATAGCAGAGGTCCAAGCACCGAGTTTGAGAAAACTCCGATTGTGAAGGTATTCTTATAGGAGCGTGTGTCAAAGCGAACTCTGAACGTGTTCATCAATTGAGATAGTATGTTATCCACCCCCTATTCAGCAACATTCCGTTATTCCAAAAAGCGTCGCGCCTTTATTACCAAGGGCCATGGTGACCAATCAGAAAGATTTGAAATATCGAGTAGCGCAAGGATTACGCCTAACATTCGTCTAGTGCCTTGGTCCAATTTCTACGTGTAAGTAGGTAGTTAAACAGCAACAATTTCTTCGAAAACCGTGTGTGCTGCGGTCAACGTATTTTGATTTTCAAAATGTTCTCTTGTGCGCGCAGTCACAATGCGTTTCATTAATTTAGAGATTAGCGGAAGTAGCGTTACCGGTCTATAGTTTGCTGTCTGACCAGCTACCGCCTTCACAAATAGGAGTTATCATCCCTGCTTTCCAGTGCGATGGTAGTTTTCTTCCATGTTGGTTGAGATTGAATACCGCGTAATAGGAGCAACAACTGCGAAGTATGTCGGGGTAATTTTGTCTGCGCCATGGGATTTCTTTTCGTTTAGTTGACAAAGTTCCCGCCCAATCATGTATTAAATGACAGTCATTCCACTTAATAATTCCAAATGTGGCGAATTTGATAAGACTTGATAGGGGATACAACACGTAAGATTGGAGACAAATTAGTAAGACGTTGCTCAAGCATCGGCTTTATTTTGGGCATAGTGAGTCAATCCATTAGGAGTTTGTACAGAGAATACGCCTGGTTTGATTCTTGATCGCTCATTTACTATCTTGTAGAAAAGCTTAGGATTCATTTCCATTCTCTCAAGCAAGTTCCATGGGAACTGCTTGCGATCTCTTACAAGAGTCGTGACGTCATTCTGTATGCTACAGAAACGTTTTCAAGTTACTTCCGTACCCAACTTCTTATGAGTTACCCAAGACTCTTTCTTCATAGCTAACCATTTCTTAGTTTTACTCCGGATAACAAACTTGTAGTTGTGGTTGCATTTGTGTAGTATAAAAATAGAGTTTTCGTCAATCTTCGAATTCAGATAATTTAGAAATGTATTGTAATATAAGCACGAATCCATGAAATTAAAAGCCTGAGTGTTTGCATCCTTGAGACTGATATTACAGGATTAAAATTGTATTTTCCTGAAGATTTTTGTCTGTTCGCCTAATCGTTCCGCAATAATACATAATCAAAGACGAGCACCGCATGGTGACTCTTTCCCAGTGGTGCCGGGTATTGTATACCCTCTACTGCGGTTGCTCCAGGCGTTTAGACAAGGTCATTGGTTAGAGGTTGATCAAGACCCCGTCTGCGAGTTGGCTAGTCAACGTGGTTGTGCAATGAAGCGATTTCAATAACCTCCTTGAATTTATGTTCAAATGAATGCAGGGAATGTTCACTTCTTGAAAACAGATGCGGGGATTAAAATTGCTCATGATCAGTAGTCTGGAAGCTTGTAATGTAGTGCAAGGATTCGATTAGATCATCATTAAATTAAGTTTTGGATGATGGCGAGTGGTGAGTGATGTCAGTCGTACATTCATCTCCATTGAGTAGGTTTACTGAACACCACATCGTATCAGAAAGGCTGAGGTAAGGATGATCGATTACGTTAAACTGCGCTAAACGTTCATGAAAGTAGACTGGAACTCCGCCACTGAGCATTCGTATATATGCACTTGAACGACTTTATCTTACACAATGTAGGATCGTGTAATGTAGCTATTAGTCCGACTCGCGATGAGTCGGACCATTCTCGTTTTTTCAGTAACATTTTGACTGTCAGTAAAAAGCTTGCAATCAAACTATGACTGCGATGTTTCTCTGGGTGTTAGTAAGGGAACACGCTTGGTCTTGCGTCTGGTGGAAGTTTTGCGCGGTACGATTTCCAGTTCATATTGATAGAGATAGCCATGTCGGTCGTTAGAAAAGTGATTTTCAGAGGACTACAAAGTTGACCGCCAGAAATTTCTATTCTCGGAGTGTGCATGCATGAAATTGCTGGTTTGCCAATGTTTAAATTAAATCAATTTTATTCACGGAGAAATGTTGAAAATTTATATATTATTAATCAACTAAAAACATATATTCCCACGCATGTTTTTAGGAATTACACACCTTTTGTTAAAACGCGAGGACGGCTCAAAAATTCGCCAAATAAAACTTACGTTTAAATGGAATGTAACGTTCTGGAAAAATCTTCAAAACACCCTGCGTTTTTGTGTTGTCTGACCAACGGCGACATGTTAGTAATCAAATTTTATTTAAATCAGATTAACTCAACAAAATATATAGACATTCTTAAGATCAATTTAAATATCGATAGCTTTTTTAGCACAACTGGACATCCTGACAAAGTTCTTGCTGATTATAAACATCAAGCAGATACCGTACAGCCAAGCGCTACGGCTTCGATGGATTCACTTCTTAAAACATTATTACAAAACAGTGTTTATTAATCCGGTTTACGTCATATTTGATTTGTAAACGGGAAGAACATTGAGTTTAATTTCATGATCATGCGATCTCCACAATATGCGTGCAGTGTACTTGTATCGTACGGTTGAAGTTAAAATATATTTTAATTCACCCGATACACAAATCAAGTGAAATAAACGAACTTGTATCCATTTCACACCGACCAATCTAGAGCGACTACGCATATTTCCAACTCACAGGAACCAATTATACGTTCAGTACGACAGCGAATGGGTGATTTGTGTGAGAAATTATATAACATGAAAATCTTTAAGATGTCATTAAAATAAAATGCATATTTTTAATAAAAATTAGAGGTTTATTACTCAGAAATTGTGAAAAGTTGTTTACTTCCAGCAAATTATGTTCCACAGTTTTTCTTCAATAAATGAATTTTCTGTGAGGTCGATGAGACAACTTCAGTTCTTGCGATTATTTTTCAAGTGGCAGAAAGGAAACTATGCAGCACAGCTGTTCAATATTTGAAAGGTTCACATGTTTCCATCGCTTAGTATCAGACATTCAGTTAAACAAAATGCACTTGTATGCCACTGTTGGATAATGTTGATACGACGCACCTGTTCAATCACATGAGTCCACACGCATGTAGACTGGGTTTGAACCAATGTCCATGATGCTCGTCTACATGAGTGTGGGCTCATGTGACTGAACAGGTTGGTCGTACCCGCCTTATCTAACAGTGGCATACAATTGCAACATGTGTACCATTCTTCCACTGTTTCAAGCGCATGCAGATCCTGATCCTACTGTCCCTACCTGGTGAGTGCAAACAGCACGAAACCGGTCGTGAAGTGTGTGTGTGTGTGTGTGATGGAGATGTATGCATATGAACATTTTTATTCATGGCCATGGGTGTGGGTCGTACCAACCTTAGCCAACAGTGTCATAGAATCGCAAATTGTTTACCATCATTTCACTTTTTCAAGCGCACGCGGATCCTCATTCTACTCTCCCGATGCACGAAACCGTTCGTGGGGTGTCGAGGAAACGATTTTAAAATTCTAAAATTTTACAAAAAGACTTATTTCGATCAGCACCTAGGTCATGTCGTACATTTTGAATCTTATGACTGTCGCTTAGTTTTCATGATATAAATATGATATATTGATTACGTTTTACTTCGTTACAATATATGTTTGAGCGGAATTAATTAAATAGTAGAAACGAATTTTTTTGTATTTGCTAGTGTTTTAGGGTTAATATTTGTTTTGATGCAAGTGAGACTCGATCGTTGAAATTAATTTATGTTTAGAGAAAGTGTGTACAAAGCGACTCGAGAAATTTTCCCCGAGGAAATCTCGCATGCTCGAACTGCCAGCTCAATAAAACAAGCACCGTTAGGAAGGATTCAAATTTCTTTGCACATCACCCGATTACTAGTCTTGTTGCAATCATAAATTGATTTTGCTCAATGACCGTACGCCTACAATGACCTCAAAGCTACAATTCACTGTGTCTGTCCAGATTAATTTTAAAATCCATGGATCAGACTCGATTGACTAGTTCTGTTTATATTCTGTTTTATGGATAAGAATAATGGCAACTTTTGAGAAAAAAGGATTACAATAATTATACATTGTGCTTGAATTTCTCAATAATCAGCCCGTGTTTTTCAACATCCTTTTCTTCTTCTTCCAGTGATTGAGACAGCAGACATGAGTTCGGATTGGATGCAAATACCTTTGTGTGCATTATGCAAAATATCTCTTTTATAAATTTCGAAAATGTTCGTTAAAGCGTCCAGCATCGATATTATGCTCTGCGGTTTAATGAATGTTAATTTTTACGTAAATTAGTTTATTTCACAAGATAGATAAGAATCGCTATAAAAACGTCTGTGAGTTAAATATCACATATGCAATTACGGTATCACATGTTATAATTAAAGTTTCTAAAATATATTGCCAATGTTTTTCAAAATAAGATGCGCTACTGTCATTTTTAAGCCAGGTGCAAAGTCGATTATCTCATATTTCACTATTTGAGGAAAATGTGTGCTGACACTTCAAGGTAATATTTTGGGAGGAAATATAACCGAGATAATCATTAAACAGCATGAATAACCGTTAACACATCCGGCATGGCATAACACCAAAAAGAACATGTGAACCGTAAAGATATGGAATATTTTTCTGGTTACTTATTTGCTTGTACAGCCATCACACACTACGAACGTGTTTTTGCTGCATGCAATTTTCCGTTATGAACAGTAGGATAGAGCTCCACATGACATGAAAAAGCGGAGAAATCGAAATTTGAAGCCAATTTTTTGATAATGATGGTACATCACATGGGCCCATACATAATTAAGCGGGTTAAACCTATGGGTTTGTATAAAATATCCGTATTTGCATGCATTCACATAACACACACAAATCTAACGATCTGTTTTTAGATGTTTGTACACATCAGATATGAAGTGTACGGGAAGGATCTAAATGCATTGGAACACATGAAAAATGGTAAAAAAAAGTTTAAAACTTGTAAGCCACTGTTGAATAAGATTAGCACGAACAAATTGTTGAAAATCAATTGTGTTTTTTCGATCCTCAGATGGGACAGCAAGATCAGTATACGCATGCTTTAGTTTCAGCCTTTAATAGTGAATTGTTCGGGAATTTTAGCATTATATATTATATTATATGAAAGAAACGTGTTATTGGAAATGTTTTAGCCAGATGATGGTTTATTAGGAGAGAAATTAATGCTATTCGTTGTTTTTATCTAATGCAACATAAACCACGCCAGATTAAAGGCTTTCATTGGCGTATATCGTTTTACAGAGCTAGTAAGATATATCTCAGATCCAAGTACTAACCGGATATTGAGCGACCTCTTTCCAGCAGTGAAACGCAGAAACCAATTTTAAATCCTAAATCTGCAACTATTCATACAATTATTAGATGTTGATCACCCAATGAAATCGAATAAAATAAAGATTTTTACCGTTTACTGAAATTCAATCGAAAATCTAATGTTAAATTTAACAATTATTTTGCTAATTCCTTGGATTAAGTGGTGGAAAATGGTGTGTTCGCGGTGAACTATTTCCTTACACTACGATTATTATTTAATAAATTGAATTAATCATATTAAATCAAAAGCAATTTCATAGCAGTATTTTGCCTGGGCGAAAAATTAATCTAGTGCCCGTGCGCTTTTATTAGATAACAATTTGTATTACATTGGTAATTTAACGAACGATCGCGAGTACGATTTGTGCTAACCATTATAACTTGAACTGATATCTGTGCATATTTTATTCGCTACAAGGATTTGAACTTAAATAAACAAATATAGCATTTAAGTATATCGAGTGTGACAAATGATTTATGATATTTCCAAGTTTGTGTGATAACGTTTTGACCACCGATAATCGTCATCCGCGCATGAAACTTAAAAGAATCAATAACAATTTTCAAGTAAATATTTATGCAGAACTGAAATTTCATGCGTGAATTAATAAACATGTTCTTAGGAGACAATGCTTATTATTCGACAAACAAATGTGAAATCACAGCAAAAGATATTATTTTATTATTCATTTTATTTTATTTATTATTATTATTATTTTATTATTATTTTATTCAAAGTAATTTAGGACCCTAATCACATCATCTTAGTAATTTAAAGCTTGATAGATATCTGCCTCTCTTTTTGCTTCAGCGAAATCTAGATATGTCAGTCTATATTAGGTAAACTCATTACCAAAGGATTAAAACGCACGCGACAAGCAGGTGTGATTGATTAATTGAATAAAAATTTAATGAGGTTGACATGTTTGCGGGCATGCACAATATGCATTTTAGCTAATCGATTTGTCCCGTTAAGGGTAACAGAACGGGAAAATATCACCTTTCTGCGGCGGCTAATGAGCGATTTGAACAAATGGATCGAATGAATTTGCTCGTAAAACCACGGATTTTCGGGTTTAATTGTTAAAAATGAAGCGAGCATTTGCGGCCGCGTGGAGGAGAATATAAAATTTAGTTTTGATGTGATCATTCATATAATAACGGAACAATAATGATGTTTCCTTTATTTAAAAGGGCAAAATTTTCAATTTATTGGTTGTGAAATCATATTATAAGCATGCATTTCGGTCTATAATTTGATAGAAATTGATCATATGCATTGCTGAAAACAAAATATCACAAAATTGTTACAAGTATGTTGCAAGTTGACCAGTTTAAATATGCATGCACACCACACTCAATTTCTGGCTATTTGCCTTCATCAGGCAAAGCTATAGAAATTAAGTTCAGTACGTATTCAAACAGTGAAATAGTGGTAAACCTAGTATTGCTGTGAATTCACTGTTTAGCAGTGACGAAAAATTATCTCAGATTAACTAAATTAATCATTCAGTTTTACGAAATCGAGGATTTAGAGGCGCGAAAATTCAATCTGTGAATCACATCAATTCATAACATTGTAGAAAATGTTTAAACTGTTGAAGCAGTTACATTTACAAATCTCGATTGCATTGAGAGAAGTGCTCATTAAAAATAGGAAAGTTTCAAGCTGAAGGATAGACTCTGATGAAACGTTACTGTCAACATAAAGTCCACATTTTATATAGGCCAAACTTCATATGATATTAAACATTATGTTATGTAAGTTTGGAAATTCAGATTATAATTCGAATTCATAGTTTGGTAAATTAATAAAATTGATCTACCTGTATAATGGCACGAAAAACGTAAAACCATTTGATATTAATTGATAACTAAATCGAAAATAGTGATGGATTTCAAATTTCGATTTGAAATGTTTTGATTTTCGCGTTTTAAGAAAGGTGTCGCGCTGATAGATTGTTTTTAGAGTTGAGGACAATTAATCCATCCGACAAGGCTAATACCGTTCAATTACCTGACAAATTAATGTACGTATGAATGTAATTAAACATGTAGGCTTGGACTAAATGTGCTTATCTTATTACGCGCGGCCAAGCACTGTTCTCGCTATTTGCACCTATTAGTTTTAAACAGTACATAAGTGAACATTTGGTTAAGAATAGTTCAAAAACCGATGCTGTATTCAGTCAAATATTGTCGTTACAGACCATGGATCTACTTCCTATGTGCATGATTACACGAATACAGAGAAGAATTTCGAAGTAGCAATTTCGCTTAAAACTTTTATAATGGTGAGCAATACTCAATCGTTTAGCACGAACGTGAGCTTCTTTCAACAGTCGAGAGCTGAACTCGCTCTTCCCATGTATGAAGATAATGTTCTAAAACAAACCGCAAAGTGAGTAGTTTTGAAATCGTAAAAATGTTTTCATGACAAACATGCGGTCTAATTGAAAGGTCGATTTACTGCTTTCAACTTTGCATCAAGCAGAAACATTGCAAATGAAAGATTTCCAATTTTCAGTGATGAACCACAAATCGTATCGCTATTTGGTAAACAAAGGCTTCAAGTCAGATTTACAGAGCACTTCTATATTTGTTATATTTTCCGACTACATTAAGTTTGAAAGAGTCGATTGCTTCCGTCCATATCTCTAATGGAGCTGTAGATTCCACTGAGATAAAGGACAGTATTTATTACACACGATCTTTATATTATCATTTTTTCTCTACAACCTGCATACAGTTGTCTCACGCACGAGCGTTTGAACAATATAAAATGTTGATTGCTTTGAGATTTGTAAATAGATGAACTGGTCCATGCTATAGTGTTTGAAACTCTTTATGGTAAAAACATAGTCCCCCGTGTATGAAATTTAACTTTTCTTGATGATTATATTTGCTATCTATCCGTTAGTGATTCAATATGCTCGTGTGAGTGAGCAATTAGAACTGCATTGTAAGTAACAAAATTCATCGAGTCATCTCATTTGCCTATATGTTCATGCGAAGATCACCTGTTACGTTCACCGTTTTTGACACAAGGAAGCCACGTTAAAGTTCCGTGTTCCTGATTTCTGCTAAATCGGATGACTGATGCTGCTTTTTGAATCTCATTTCAAGGATAAATGAAATCGAACACCAGATTTGACGAATTATTGAGATAACGAATAAGATTTGGCTGGTGCAGTGCCAGAAATTTTTAAAGTTTATTTGTTTTGCTTGCTCGTGTGTATGTAAGGAAGATTGAATGTCCTAAGAAAAGTTAGGAAAAGAATTATCAAACACGGTGTGCCCTTCTACAATGGAAACTTCTAACTATTTCACATTTTCGTAGCCATATTTGGGTTTATTCGGAATCACTTCACTAACATACAAAATCTATTTGGATTATGTATTTCCTCGTGCTGTGGAACAAACTCTCATAAATGTGTAAAACTTTGCTGCGGTCTATTTTTCCTGAATTTCCGTAATTGAATAAAGTGAGTTATTAGCTTTAAAAGTTAAATACATCGAATTTGAAAAAAATATAATGTATATCGTACCGCATAAATTATAAAAGAAACCTTAATCAGACATTTTTAGCATGCCGGGTCCTTTTCCTTTACTTCAACTTGCTGTAATTTCACACGCCGTGGAACAGAGAACCAAATATTTAATAAAATTTTGTTGATGTTGTAAACGAAAGAATACTTGAATAAAACTGTTTAATAGGCTTTGTAAAAAGAACCACGATTTTTATCACAAATGGATTCCTGGTCAAGCGCTAAGATGCCTAAAAATGCACAATGTAAGGTTGGGGTGTATATATGAAGTGGGTATTGGTCGTTTCTAAGCCCTTTGTGTGCTCAGAATGGTATCACTTCGTGATTGTGTATTTTAACAGCGTTTCTTTCTAATATACCCATTCAATAGTGGCATTCAACTATACCTTTTTCTACCAATTTATTACTGTTCCTACACTGACTGAGCAGTTTAACTTTCTTCAACTGACAAACAGCTAGAAACCGGTTGTTGGGTTTAGCAGAGGGAATTTAAGCATCAACGTATATTTGTTTTGTTGTATTTATTTTAATTTATTCGAATCACATGTTCAATGGCTGTTCATACTTTGCCTTTTAGTGAGAAATAAGAAGAGAAATATTTTTCATTAATATTCAAAAGTTCATATTTTGTCGAAGCTCCGAAGATTCCTAAATATTGTAGGTTCTTTCTGTTCTAGTAAGTGAATATTCCATACTGATTTTCATTCTTGCAATTATCCGAAATTTTTTTATAAAGCTTGTGCTTATTTTTAAATGTTATTTGCGCATCTTATTCTGAATCTTAATCGAGGGATATTCAGCATTTAGAACCATCAGTTGTTTTTTCGACTCGTGTACGTTACTCACTACCTACTCAATTTTATTTTCGACATTGACCGGGATTTCGACCCGGTGTATCGAATAATGGAGTTATGTTTTTCTTATATTTTAACTGAAAACTTCCGGAAACATTACATTGAGTGGAAATGTAGACAAAATCCCCGGAATATTATATTTGCTTTTGTATTTCAAACACAATTGCTTAATAACTTTGATATTTTTTTAGAGATGCATAAATTATGAAGTGTTGATACATGTTTGTGCTGCAGGCCAATAAAATTTAATTTATAAAACAAAATTTACATTCAAATAAATCTTACAAAAGAGTATAATAGTAAACCATAATTAATAAAAGGGTCCGTTCAGAGCCAACTAATTTTGTTCAAAATCGGTTAGAAAGAAATTTATAATACGATGATGAAATATTCACTATTATTTCCGTTGTACGAGATATTATTATAAATTTAAGCCGATTCATTTATTTGATATAACAGATACTATTTGACCAATATTATTCCACATTTATTTTCAACAAAATTTTAGCTGCATTTTTAATTAAGTATGGGTTAATAAAATAAGTGTGCGCTCTATTCTTGACCACGGTAAATAAAAGTTTTCAATAGCGAAAACGTGCAATGGTTTTTGTGTCGCTTTAGCGGCAATTCCAAATGAAAATTAATGAGAAGCCTTCAGTTAACTCAGAGCGAAAAAATTTAATAACGAGATCCCTTAAATTCCAATATTTGATTTTTCCTCGCTAAACTCTTTATTTTGTTCAAGTTCCTTGTAATTTTATTCCATTACGGTGTTTACTCTGTTTGCACTTGTCGAGTAAAAGAAATCATAATTCCAGTGATAAAGCGGTAAACCTTGGTGATTTCCGAGCGTTTCACCGCCTGACCCGTAATCACAATTTTATTTTGTAGTTGGAAGAACTCTATTTGGCAATTGTGTTAATGTTAAAAATTTGTGTATAAAAATTTCCAGTAAAATACACAGCAATAAATGTGAAAATAATGTAACCCGTTGCATGTGCCGTTCCTTAGTTGACGTGGCTTGAGCACATCTCTTGTGGAGGCAAAATCGAGGTAGGCTTATTTTTTACCTAATTGTTTCAACCAATAAAACTGTTATATACACTTGGTTTCGGTATTTAAATTCTTTTTAGAAACCCCAAATATCCATCTCGTTAATCGTCTGAAGTTTTACTCAGTTCGAGTCTGTTAGTACGCTATAATTTATAACAAGTTGATTTTTGTCAAAAAACTTTTTAACTTTTCATCCACCAAAAGTTGAGCTAATACTTGTAAGCCTTAATTATTTCATATCAATGATTCGTGGCACACCTACTCTAAAATATAGAAATTACCATTTGATTCCACCCTTTAATTAAGGTCTATAATTTCTCATCACCTAAGGCGTTCTTCTAACGAAAATATTGTTTCCGCTAAAAAATGTAAACCAAATAGGCACAAAGTGTCGAATTTCCGTTGGTTGACTCGAGGTTGATTTCTAGTAAGTTATTTTCAGAAACGCTTGAACGTTTAAAGCTGATATTGAAAATCAAGTGACTCTTATTGGACGATATTTGGTGTTAATTGTGCGTTGTCTTGGCAAACTTTACAGATTTTCGAAAAAACCTACAATAATATTTCCATTCTTCAAGTAGAAGCTTGTAAAATCGGTGGTTTGGTGTGTAGAATCATAATTCTCTGTACACTAATGCTTTAATACTTGATTTGATATATTCGTTACCCGGAGAATGTGAAATATTATTGTGCTTGATAACTTCTTCGAAATTGAATTCCTCGAGATTTTATCGATTAAATGCAAAATCACTAGTATTACAATCCAGGCAATGGATCTTTTAAACAGACGAAAATGGTCTCTTCATTTCCTTACAATATTTAGCTTCTTATTGATTCTTAAGTCGATATAAAAACTTTGAAACGTTTGACTAAGTCAGTAGTATCCAACCTTTTTTAATGTCCTACACCCTCAAAATAAGTTATTATACTCTCATAGATCTTATGGAACATGTAATGATTTTTTGCCATTTCTAATGCACATGACTTTATAACTTCTTCGGCAATTGTATGAGGCTTCTTGAATTTTGCTATTTTATACGCCACGTGGTACGAAACCATTAATAATCGTTTGTGAGCAGAGATGAAACGTAATTTACGAACGATTCAAATGAGTGAATCAAAGCAGATCTTTTTTGTTTTCAATGATTCAACATTATGAACTACAATGCCTTCTGAAGTTGCTGAAGTGTTTTGGCGAATTCGACGTCTTCAAATGTACATTTAAGAAGACAACGTCACAAAGTTGACTTTACGGTTTTGGCATATCTTAAGTTTTTTTACTGCAAGTAAAACGAAACTGAACCTAATCATGATTCGATTTCCTTTTCTTAGACGTGATTTAGGATTATTTGTTAATTTGAAAACTATACTGGGAAAAATATAGAAAAATTTATTTATAACAAAAGTAGCATTGTGAGTAAAATATATTAGTATATGAATTGTTTATTAGAGATATAACAGTAATGATAACTACACGAAAACATATTACACTTAAAAATTGAAAATGAATTAACAAAGAATGACAACACTAAACACAAGACAAAATAATGAAAAGCATCTCGCACCCCTTTGTGGTGCAAGCACTCCTAGTTGAGAAACCGTGGACTAAGCGATCAAGAAGTATGCGAATTTTCAATCCATTTCGAAAATCCCACGGTACTTGGTCATTCACTGTTTACTGAATTGAAGCAAAACGGAGATCCACGCGGATATAGATGGTGAGTAATTTTATGTTTGAAATGCAACGATCAAATCAATATTGAACCTGTTTATGCGTCGGACAATATAGCAAAGAAATTAAACACATTTACCGCAATTTGACACACTTCATGCTTCTACAAAGTTCGATTTGAAAGGTTATGATATTCTTGTAGCAATATGCCAATGGCTTACCTGACTAGAACCACCTATCCAAAGAACGTCTTCGTAATTAAAAATTTCCGTTGTTTCAACATGCTTGAATCAAATTTGATGAACACAAGTTGTGCAGTCACCCCAAGCATCGCGTAAATCCGCGTGACACGTGACAGCAATCTCTTTGGAACAGAATCACGAGAAAGTATTTCGTCGTGTGTGGGCCAAAGTCAACTTACTTCACGAATGAAATCCACATTTTCTAAAATTATCTACTATGTTGCCTACTCTATCAGCCATTCGTTTGTTATCGAATAACACACTACGTATGATAATTAAAAGGCATTTGCGATCTTGGCAATAATCAGCGCTGATTTAATGCGTCTTAACGTTTTTACGATGATTAATATTAAGCGCCTCCTTAACAGTACATCTTATAGTTTCCAAATTCCTCGGCATCCTGCAACTACCTGAAAGCCTAAAATAAATTTCTCCTCAAGGTTTTTCCTATTATATCTACTTCAACGAAACAAATATCAGTTCCAAATAATGTAGGGAATGAGAAGTCAACACGTTTCGGACAGAACGTTTATTAAATTAATTTTCAATCACACAACTGGTTATTTATATAAGAACCGTTTGCACACTGCACGTGACGCTCGCACATGCTTCGGGTTATCGGCCGACTTCTGGTTTATTATTCATTAATTATGCAACAGTTCATGGGTGGCAGGTGGCCAACATCTGGCATTGTAACACCACTTTTCGTCTCATCATGCGAGTTTGGGCCATTAGGTTCACTTGCTCTTTTCGCCCCAATGGTTCTTGACCGACCTCGACGAGTTGATAATGTGCGGTAACTATTACGGTCTCCGTTCACTTCACACCTCTTCCTTTCAAAAACCTCTCTACATCCATGCAAGCGACTCAGTTCTTTCTCGTTCACCCACTTCCTATTTTTATCTTTCTGCCAAAAAGTTGTTCATTTTTCGCTCGATTACCCGACTCACATCTATCACGCTCCGGCGCCGACAGTCTCTGGCCGACCATGATCCCTGAGTTTCACAAGATATCCGATTCGGAATGTTTTCCATAGATTTGACTTGTTTATTTTGACGTAACCGATCTTGTTTCGTGCTTTACTGATCTGAGACTCCCGTGCCGCTACCTTTTATTGGTCTTATCTCTCCTATTCTGGGATTTCCCAAACTTTCTACTCGGTTATCCCAATATCTAACAGCGTGCTGGGTTCTCTCTAGAAGATCAATTCAAACGGCACGCACTCGGCAGTCACGCGTTTTCGCCGTTCGAGAAGCCATCAGCACTTTCGATATATAAGCTTTCAAATTCAACTGGTGAGTTTGCCATCATTTTTTCATTGTTTGACTGAAGCTCGCTTCCATGCAGTTATTCAGTGGATGGTACGCAGAGGTCCTCAGTCGCTCGGCTAACCACGACGAGCTGAAAATGTGCACCGACTATTACGGTCTCCGTGGAGATGAATGTACGATCGGCATCATTTACCGCTCGCCATCATCTGAAAGCTCATTCAATGATAAGCTCATCGAATCCTTGCAACACACCACAAGATGCCAGACTACACAATTGCTGATCATTGGCGATTCTAATCTCCCGCATCTGATTTCAAGAGGTGAGCATTCATTGCATTCGATTGAACACAAATTCAAGGAGGTTATGGAAATTGCTTCACTGCACAATCACGTTAAACATCCAACTCGCTGGCGGGGTCTTGACCAACCTTCAATCCTTGACCTTGTCTTAACGCCTGAGGCAACCGCGGTAGAGGATTTACAATACCTGGCACCACTGGGAAAGAGTGATCATGTGGTGCTTTTGTTTGATTATGTATGTAGTGCAAAAAGATCGAGCGAACAGACGAAAGTCATAAGGAAAATACAATTTGAATCCTTAACTATCAGTCTCCGGGATGCACACACAAATGAGTTTGATTCAATGGATTCTGGCTCATATTACTATTCGTTTCTAAATTATCTGAATTTGAAGATTTACGAAAACTCGATTTTTGTGCCACACAAGTGCAGCTACAACAACCAGTTTGTTATTCGGAGTAGAACTAAGAAATGGTTAGCTGTTAAGCGAGAGTCTTGGGTAACTCATAAGAAGTTGGGTACGGAAGCAACTTGGAAGCGATTCTGTAAGATACGGAATCAAGTCACGAGTCTTGTAAGAGAAGATCGCATGCTATTCCAATGGAACTTGCTTAAGAGAATGGAAAAGAATCCTAAGCTTCTCAACAAGTTAATCGATGAACGATCAAATATCAAACCAGGTGTATTCTCTGTACTAACACCTAATGGATTGACCCACACTGCCCAAGAAACCGCCGATGCTTTAGCAACGTTTTACTCATTTGTCTTCAATCCCAAGCGTTGTATCCCATATCAAATTTCACCATTTCGAATTACTTAGTGAAATGACTATCAACGAAAACATGGCTTGGCGGGAACTTTGTCAACTATACGAAAAGAAGTCCCCAGGCGCAGACAAAATTACCCCCGCCATACTTCGCAGTTGTCGCGTTGCTTTGACTGCTCCTCTCACTCGCATATTAAATCTCAGCTTAAATGAAGGAAAATTACCACGGCAATGAAAAGCAGGGATGATAACTCCTATTTATCAAGGCGGTAGCCGTTCAGACAGCAAACTATAGAGCTGTAACGTTACTTCCGGTGATCTCTAAATTAATGGAACGCATTGTGTCTGCGCGCATAAGAGAACATTTTGAAAACCAAAACATTTTGACCGCAGCACAACACGATTTTCGAAGAGATCATTGCTGTTTATCTAGCCTTCTTACAACGTTCGATGATTGGACCAAGGCACTAGACGAAGGTGAGGCTGTACATGCTTGCTACATCGATATTTCCAAAGCTTTCGATAGAGTTAACCATGACATCTTAATCAAAAAGCTCGAATCTTATGGAATAACGGGAAAATTGCTAAATTGGATAGGGGACTATCTTACTGATAGACACGTCCAAGTTAGCGTTGGCAGCACCTTATCTAGAAAAATAGACGTCACGAGTGGAGTTCCGCAAGGCTCGGTGCTTGGACCTCTTCTATTCTTGGTGTATATGAACGATATAGTAGAGGATATTGGATGCAACTTGATACTATTTGCAGATGACATTAAAATATGGAAACGTGTAAGGTCTGTTAATGTCTGTATGACATTACAACGGGATATAAGTATCTTATTTCTTTGGTCCCAGTTCAATGAGTTACCATTTAACTCTGCGAAATGTAAAAAGCTGCAGCTTGGAAAATCTCTGCACCACACGTATCAGCTTGGCACGCAAGATCTCGTCTGGACCACAGCAGAAAAATATCTTGGTATCTGGGTTTCGTTTAAACGTAAGCCTGGACAACATTGCCGGATGGTGTACAATAAAGCTTGCCGTATCTTGAGTCTTCTCAAAAGAATATTCAGGATTTTTACGCCCGAAACCCTACCCCGGGTAATTAACACGCATATACGTCCTGTTATGGAATATTCCATCCAAGCCTGGAAACCATGGCTGAGGAAAGATATCGAACTACTCGACAGGATTTATCATCGTGCTACAAAGTTGGTCTCCCGGTACAGAAATTTGCCTTTCAGAGAGCGAACGTTAAAACTGAACCTACACGATTTTACCCAACGGCGGAAGAATTTGTTTCACTTGGAACTATTTGCCTGAAGTAATCAGACGAACAGAATCTGTTGAGGTTTCGCTTTCAAACTCGATTAGTTTATGACGAACCATGTGGTATGCGAGTGTCCCTATTGATTTTTGAGATATTTTATATATTTTTTGTATGTTCCATATACCTTGTCATCCTATGGTTATTGTTAAGCCTAATTCTTTTTCTACCATAAAATTTTTTGTGTTCTGAGTTCTGAGTTCCGTTCCCTTCAATGATGATTACATTGGTGACAAATTTTAAAACAACATTAGGTGAGTTTTCTAATTAATAGTAAATTTTAATGGAAAAAATGTAGTTTTGTAATCACATCTGCCTAAATTACACACCACAACCGGTTTTTCGTCTGTTGACCTAAAAACGGTATTTATACATTGAAATTTAGCTTTAAAAACGTGTGCGCTTTTGTAATTTCTCGAATATTATGTCCAACGATGCGTTGTGAAGTGAAACGGAAGGAAACAAGTAGAAGCAGAGCGATTATCATGTGTCTAGCATGAATATGTCTCCGACAAATATTTTTAGGCCAAGCTATGTATAAAGAGGATGTAAATAATTGCAATGACAGTAAACGGAATGAATGCTGTTGAATCGAAACGATAAATTAAGTCATGCGTACATCGATATATGGACTGTCGCGTGTGTCATGGATGGTTATCAGTCCCAGGCAGTCTGACTCCAGTGATTTATGCTTGACTGACTAACTGGAGAAAATAATAACGTTTGTTAACGTTACATTCAAATGTAATTTTTCAACAATAAACTATGCGGTCATATGGGCTAATACGATTAATTTTATTATTATTTTTGTTTTTTGTTATTTCGCAAATCATTTATTTGTTATATGTTTGACTTTTTGGTAATTCATTAGCAAATTTTAGGTGGGCAAAGCTTGTTGTGCCTAACGCTACTGATCCTTAATTACGGACGATAAATTAGAAAATCGCAAATCAATGATGTTCCACAGTTCACATAAAACGTTTTATGAGAGATAATAAATCTTTTTTCAGGCTCTATAGTAGTACAAAGCGTTGCAGATACTGGAATAAACGCACGATGTTCGTCCAATATCATATCATCTAGTTTAAACTCACCTGCATTATTCTCTTTAGCGTCGACCAATCACTCGTGATTTAACGCAAAATGGGAATTATTTACAAAGTGAACAAAAGTGTGTAATCGCGATGGTTCGCGTTAATGTGGTGGCAATTCTAGGTTGCTTATGTCTATCACTGAATTATTGTCACTAATTTTACATTTGATCAGCTATCTTAAACAGATAAAATAGGATGGCTGTTTTCGAAATGAAACTATTTAACAAATCATTTTCGCAATTTCGACCACCGTAAACGTAGCACGGTTTGCAAACTAATTTAGTGAACACTGAGCCTTTTTTATGGTAATACAGAAAAACCATTTAATTATCCGTCATTATAGGACAAATATTCAGGTATATTGCTGATCGATATTCCCTGACCCCTTTTAACAATGAACAACGTCGTAATTTCCGAATTCTATATTGGAGATACAGAATCCGTCAACGCATTCACAATTCGGTATTTCACGAGTATAAAAACCATAAACCAATCAAACATAAAGTTGTATATAACTGGAGACAAAATCTTTTACCTATGTGTACACTTTACCTTAGCGAATACCATCACCTTAGACGTTTAATCTAATTTTGAATAAATTCTTGTACACTCCATTCAAACTTACGTGTTTCGAAGTAGCCTGTACGAACTGTAAAAATTGCAGCAATGCATTAGCAATGATTTCAACGCGCCATTTAACGTCTTTATTAAGATCATACAAATGTAACTACATCTCTATATAACAGAAAAATGTTAAGGATGTACCAGTCTACCAAGAATCTCTGTTGGAACAATAATAAACGAGAAGGCAGCCTCAAATGCATGCGTGGTATTTGTGATAATTCATACAAAACACTCTCCTATCCCTGTGAATAACGGTACTCTGTCGTCGCCTAGTCCTCAAGATAACCATTTTAAGCTACAATGGGAGCAATATATCACAGTCCGTATTTTGTTATAGTAAAAACAGAAATAAACACTGGACCATGAAGCTTTAGTGATTTGATAATATACAATAGATGGTCATTGTTGAAAATGAAACTCAATCATGTTCTGAATTCAACACAATGATTTAACGAATCAAGTAAGCTATACTTCATCGAAACATTGAGCAAATCATCATAAATGTTTTAAAAACAGCAATATCAATACATTTTCAGCGCTGAAACCTATTTAACAGCGAAAATAATCTAAAAATCTAGCACAGAAGGATACAAATGATCCGGTTGTCAACAGTTTGTAAGATGCTCGCTGGTGTTCATAGTTGTCATTTCAATGAGATTTGTTTAGATATAACATTGTAATGGGGGAAAATGAGTAGATTACAAATAGAGTTATTTATATGCTTCTTTCACATATAAAAGTGCTACCAAATCATACGTTGTAAGAGAATTATCAACAGCAAATTAAACGTCAATAATAAAATATATATTCCTGCATGTATTATTTTCGTACCTGCAATGCATTATACTATTCGGGTTGTTTGCTTTTATCTGGTAAGGATGGCAAGATTAGTTCGAAGGAACCATGAAATTGTCTCTAAACTCACCGATAGATCCAAAAAACGAGAGGCTTATCAGGTTTGAGTCTAGTTCCAGATAGATTTTTTAAAAATGTAGAAAGATGAATATAAAATACATAAACATAGCTAGGGTGCTGTTGGGAAATAAATATATTGAAAGTTCCCCATCTGAACGAATTGAAGAAAATGTTGTACGAAATTTGATGTCTATATTAAATGAAACAGCCAGAATACAATTAAATTCAATTTTAATGATCTAAAAAGCACATAGCTTTACAAAAACAGATTTATATGGGAACTACGAATAATATAACTAGCAAAACGGGGTTTGGTTGCTTACTTAGCAGTTCAAGAATTAGGTAAAGATCAAAAGAGCAGAAATTGTTTTCGATTGTTGGGATGACAAATGTAGCTGCATGGGGTCGAGATATATCATTTCTTCGATGCATGGGTTAAGGGTCAAAAAGGTATCAATATTTCTCTTGAAAATTTGCTGATTTGTTGAGTTTACAACATAATCGGGTAGATTGTTCCAATTAAAACAAACTCGCATGGCAAAAAATGTCGTCTACATTTGATTCGCGAGTGACGGACAGTTAGAATAAATATGTTAGCTCTTGTCTAATGCCAGCCCCGTAGATTAAATAAGCATTGTAGATGGCAATGTGCACTATTCAAAATATAGTAAACCAAAAACTATGGTTTACGTGGTCAAATGCTTCGACATATCGAGGTAACATACATGGATGTTATCTGCAGCATCTACTGCTCGATTCCAATCGTCAAGTGTAAGGCAGGAGTGTTCCTTTCTAAAACCGTGTTGCGCTACCGAAAATAGCTTATTTTCTTAAAATCATTTGCTCAGTTTGTTCGCCACGATCATTTCGAGCACATTGGATATGGCGGATAAAAAGGTAACAAGTTAATAATTTGCGGGCTCTGAACGCGCCTTTAAAAATCGGAGAGATTATACCGGATTTCCATTCCGTCGGTATGACACTTTGGGATAGCGATTCGCAGAATAACTGAGTCAGAGGTCCGCATAGAAATTGTGCACAATGCTTGAGTATATTAGGGGTAATTTTATCATAATGCAGAGTGAGGTTGATTTCCCGGTTAAACTTGGTCAAAATGCTTGATTACTGCTCTTTTACTCGGATGGAATACGAACCCCCAACCATCACCATCACCATCCCACCCGAGGCGAAAAGGATATGCAATGCTGATGAGCTCATATAAGAGCGGAACTCGAGTCCAGCGCTTCCATTATGGACCGTCGTGATCAACTTTGCGAATAGTTCGATGGGCTTGGTACGGATGAGTAGTCACAAATATAAACTACACATTCTCCAAATATCCCTTAACGTGTTTTTGTTTACAGCTTACGACCTTGTTATTCGCTCTGTTTGCTTCTAAAGAAATACTAATTTCTGGAAGCTTTCATCTTGAAATAACTTGGGTTAATAACATATTATCCTTGATCTCACACCAATAAATATTTTGCCATATTAACCAACAGCTTTTTTAACTAAGTGGTAATGGGACTAATTATTTGAAGCTAATCCTCACCATCACCACTTGTAGAGAGCAAACAGCCAAAACCAGTTTCGTTGAGTAGGTGCCGAGGAAGATATCGCAATATTTTTGTCAGTTTAATCAATCAATCAGTTGCTTAGATGTCACACGATGATTCTTCAGCTAAAAGTCTTGGTTCACTGTAACCTTGTTTACAATTTTACAACTATTTCAAGGCTCACGTACGTAACCTATGTGGTCGCCAGCCGATGAGGGCAAACTGCCAGAAACAGATTGTGAAATGCAAATGCGGTAATTCGTGTATAGTTGTGTTTTATTTAGGTTTATATTGATAGCACTGAATAAATTCATAATATATATGATGATTTTAAAAAATACACGGCCTATTTTGTTGTGCGTACGTTTAACATTTTTCAATTTATCTTTTATTCATTGGATTCTCAATACATTTCATATTATCCATCTAACTCTGATATGCAAATTAGAACAAAATCTTTCCGTATTTACATAATTGAGCTTGCGAAAGTTGCTCCAGGTTACACAGAGTCAACAGGCCAGAAAAATAATCAAAGCAGCTAAAAATAAATTCCAATTTTACCAGTTCACTAAATAAATAAATAGATCCAATATGAAAAGGAGAATCGACTGAAAATACAATTGCACCGATTATATTGGTAATTTCTAAGCATAGAGCATTCGACACATTTTGAAAGCATGAGCACCGTTGAGAAAAAACTTTCAATTTATCAAAATAAGTAAAAATACCTACATTCCAATTAACATACATTTCCGCATTGAATCAGTGAAAATTCGTTGTTATCAATATGCATAATCAACATCAACAACGTCAGTTAACTTATCTGTCGCTAAGAAATTGTCAAGCAGTAATTTCGTCATCACTAAATGGCTGATTGTAAGAAAATACTGAAGTTATTCGCGTTATGAAACACCCCATCCACTGTAACACTATGCTTTCTAAATTTTATAATTACGTATACGTTCTACTCAATCATTTCGAGCCATGGGTTAATATAATGTAGTTCCCCTTACGGCAGACATTATGAAATTATACACTCTCATACCACATACTTCATTCCAAATTTTGTAGTGTACTCGAATGATGAATTTGGCATGTGCAATAATGTAGAGAACGAATTACAGCAGAATTTTCTACGAACGCGATGTTTGATCTGAATTACTGAAGAGAGGTTAATGTAGGCAAGAAATGTGAAGCTAACTGATCTTATAAGTAAAAATGATGTAACGGTACAAAAACCAAAACTAATTACGCTAGTCATGATGCACTGATAGCCTAAATGTTTCTTTTGACGCAAAAGATTTTGTACAGGTGAATTAGCGTAAAACGTTTGTTGTATTTTGCTTTGATACTCAACTTAAAACCGTATCATCAAACAAAAATCAAGTGTAAAAGGATTTGGGCCCACAAGTATGGGAATTTAGATACTGCTGAATAATATTTGATAAGTGCCTGCTCAGAACACACGCGAAACTACATCAGGTATATAACATCGTTTGAATAAACTTACTTCTGTTTTTACGTACTTCAATAAGTTATTTTAAAAGAATCACCTATACTGAACAACGCTTAACAAAAGCAAAGAAAATCATGGATTAAACTTTAAAAAATCGTTAAAATTAGTAATCAGCTTGGTTCTGGTATCAGCCAAGCTGTTCATTGAAAGTCATAACCAATCTGCAACGTTTATTCATAATAGCCATCAAGTAGATCTCTATGCAACAATCCAAAAGTTAACCTTAAACAAGATCAAAACTATACTGGTGAAATTATCAGCTATAAATTTATAGAGATTAAATAGAGTTTAGGTTTCAACATTCAAGATTTCAAGATTCAAAATTTATATGGTTGAAAAAGTAATTAACTCTACAATAACTATAACCAACCCAATAACAATAGATTCGAACTATAGGTTTAAATTTATATATATATCATATATATATATATATATATATATATATATATATATATATATATATATATATATAATCATCAATGGGACGTTGATAGTTCATGAATAGTCGGGCACAATATTTGGATTAGCTCTCTTATAAACTTCAAGTTTCGATTTTAATATAGATAAAAAATTTAACTTACCAAATAGGCAGGTAGGGAATTCCAATTAAAGCACACACGAACCAAATAAAAATAATGGCGGCATTTCCGTTTGGAGTGTGGTATTTCCAACTTGCAACCATGTCCACGGCTGTTGCTGGATGTTCGAAAGTGGAATAATAAGTCCAGGTTTTTGGAAAACCGTAGTAAGTATTTTGTATGCGAGAATGAGATCACTTGGCATTTTCTTTTGACAAGTGTCCTCAGCTCCATTCTTCTGAGTCGCCCAGCGAATGTCATATTTTCGAGTCCAATGTCAAGCTTAGAAGCTCTTTGATATATGCGATCCAGAAGTGAGATGTCTTTTTGAAGCCATGGTGTTCAGGCTTGTTTGGCCTAGTCTAGAACCGGGTGTGCTCATTATGGAAGGAAAACACCCGGGGAAAACGTCTAAATATCCGCAGTTTGAGATCAGTTTTCATTAGGTGAATTACTCATGCTCTACACTTGACTTACTGTAATTCAAAGAAATTCAAAGTTTAAATGGACTTGAAAGCAAATACTTAACAGTAACCATAAATTAAAAATATAAGAAGTGAAATAAAACAACGAAGATGTTTTGTCAGTATGGAAAGTCAGCTTATGTTTTGAGGTGTGATGTTGGATTTGGTCAACATATACGTGTCAAGTTCAGAATTAAACATATTCAGGCTTCATCCACAAATGTTATGTGGGGGCAGAGAATTCCATATAGAACAAGCTCGGACAGCAAAGAAAAAACCTTCGACAATTCGATCTGGTGTAGTATAATTAACTTGTAGCCATGAGATCTGCTACCACGTGCTTATGTAGATGAAACAATTGTTCTAGTGGGTGATCCACTGTAAACAGAATGTTGACCAGCAGGATCAACTCACCCCTGACTCGACATTACGAAAAGTCAAATAGATTCAAAGATGCAATCGTCTCCTCTTATCCTGTTGTATAGTCCGCTCACCAGTTATTGTTGCGCGGTGGTATACACATTGCAGCAAAGCAATGTCCTTCTGTAACCCTGACGATCATGCTTGAACAGCGAACTCCATTGTTGGCCGCATATAGGTGTTAATTATCCGTGGGTGTGCCTGCTTTGTGAAAATATCGAAGATCCTTCTGAGCATTGCTAAGGTTTGGCAGGACTTTGTGCATATTGAAGAATTCTGACGGGAAGACCTCAAATTACTGATAATTCACACACCATGTCTTACTCTTCCTAGTTTGTGAATTCGGAAGATTTACAAATGTTTAACATTTTACATTTTTGAATGTAGAATAGTAGGCAGTTTCGTAAGGACCGCCTATGAAGTGCATAGAGATTTTTTGTAGAGTATGGTTATCTTCTATGGTGCACACACTTGTCCAAACTTTGATGTCATCCGCAAATTATATCAATTCACTGTGTACGATTTCAGGCATATTGTTCGCGTACACCTGAACGAGTATTGTCCACAAAACTGAGCCTTGAGGTACGCCACTTGTACCTTCAATTGGGCTGGATAGTGCCTCATCAATTCTAACCCTGATGACGCTACCTGTCAAGTCTTTTATCCAGGCCAATAATGTGCCACCCATCCGAGCTGCTCCAATTTCTGTGCAGTAGGCTGTGGTTAACAAGGTCAATGGCTTCAGACACATCCAAGTAACAAGCACGGATAGGGTATCCATTATCCACGGCTCGAGTCCAGTTAACAAGATTTATGAGAAGATTGGGGAGGCAGGATTATCTTGTCCTAAATCCGTGTTGTGCGACGGAAAGAAGCTTATTTTGTTCCAAAAGTTTGATAAGTTCATCAGCTGCAAATCGATCGATAAGTTTAAAGAACACTAGCAACAATGTGGCTGATCTGTAGTTAGATACAACGGATCGGTTCCCTCCTTTTTATATCGGAGTGATTAATTTACTTTTCCAGTCAATAAAAATCTTGCTACAACTCAAGGACAGGCTGAAAGTATCAAAGAGTTGTGAGGATCGAGCACGCACACATTGATTTAGAAGGATCGGTGTTATTTCATTAGCACCTGGCAATTTTTTGTGATTTACACGAGTAGCATGACCAGGAAATTCTCGGGGTTCATATCGATTTCCTGTATTGTATTAATTTGTGATCTGAATGCAGACATATCATAACATATTCACTCGTTTGGGTAGAACAGTCTAGAGTAAAATTGAGCGGTTGTAGTACTTCCCTTCGTGGCGGAAACGCCTCGTTTCACCCTGGCCTTACTCGCTCAATTTTATCCATCTAATTGATTTGATATTCTTTTCTATTCTCCTGTACAATTTTAGTAACTTTGTTCCTCAACAAGCGGTAGGATTCCCAGGATTCAGGTTTTACTGAATTACGTAGCTTTTCCTATCACATTTTCCACATTTATCCATTTCCGTGTTTGACTACTTATCACGAATTTGAATCAATATTTTCAGTTTTTTGAAACTTATTTAGAGTGCAATTCTATTTTTTTCATAGATTTTCTCCAGTATTGAAAACCAATATTGCGGGGAATCAGTGTTAATTGGTGCCCAGTCGATGACTTCTCGAAGTGCCATTGATAATGCAACCGTATCGATTTTTCTTATCAATTTCTGAACATCACTAGCTCTTTTCGCTTCAGATATATAGTCGAAAATAATGACACGATCACATTTTCTAAGTGGTGCTTCATAGAAGATATCCTCGATGACATTTTCCTCACTAGACTGAACAAGTTCGAGTATGAACAGTGTGATTGTGCCTCTGAAGCAACTCCTGCTTGAGATGTGGTTAAGTAAAAAAATTCGTTAAACATTTCGTAAAATAGATGATCAAGAGCATTCCTCCAGGGAATCTTGCTTTTTAGTGAATTTGGGAGACTAAAGTCTCCCATGAACAGGAAGTTTGTGCGTTATCTGGAAACAACCAGTGAGTTTTCTCGAGTAAACTAGCGTTGTATGCTTCGCCTGCTGATGGTAGTCGGTAAATCACACCGACAACATGATTTTCACCTATTGCTAATTCAAGTGGATACCATAGTGTGTCTCCAGTATCAAATCATTGACTGTGATTTCTCTGAACGTGAGGATTTGATCATATTAAATAGCAACACCTCCTCCTCCCTTGTCTATACGATCACGATAAAAAAGAAACATGTTTGGAATGGATATTTCCTCCTCAGATAATTGATTATTGAACCAGGTTTCCGGTTACGGCTATCATGGGTGGTGAATATTTTTCACGAAGCTCTATTTATTCGGGTAATTTATTTGTCAAGCATTATGCGCGTGTACACAAAAATTTAATGTTTGATCTAGATAAAAGTGTTGGATGATGATTATTTGAGCAGATAAGTTGAGTACTTGGCAAAGATGCCGAAGCTCGTGTTAATGGTATATTACATCGCCGACTCCGATACAGTTAATCGACAGCGTTTATTGGATCAAGTTACCCGGCATCGCTATGCTCAGTACTAAGAGGTTCTACAACTTCCACGATAGCGTCGGTTTTCAGGTATTTACTGATAAGTTTGATCTCTCGTGGAAAATTTTATCGATGCTGGTTCCAATTGTTAAGCACGATGTCTACCAAAGCGGTGGTCAATGTGTTTAAGGGGCTGTAATTCGTGACTTCAAGATTCGGAAAGTATAGATAACCGCTGCATTGCTGGTTTGGATAGCATTCCTGATGAATCTCCACTGTTGTATATCGTGGTTTGATTTACAATTTGTATCTGAACCGAGGGCAGATTCTGGGACATTTAAGGAAAGAAGTGGGCACTTATCACAATCGTTTCGTTTGTTTTGATTCCCTTTCGGTGCCGCTTTTACCCGCACTGACCGGGGCGCATCAAAAAATAGACGAGATCTATCTCCCTTGCCATCCCATAACAAGTACGTCGATTGAAGTATATCTTATAACTCCTTCTCCTAACTTGAGCGACCGCGGCTTAACTTGATGTAGCGCTTTGGTGGGGCGACTCAAGCGATTCAACGAAACCAGATGGATCGCTTATAGATTCATCCGAGTGCACAATTCCAACCATCCGGTCAAGTCTTGCCGGTGTTTATTCTAGAATAACGTCTCAATTGCCTCTGGCACGTTGGTGCAGATAACACTAAGCGCAATTCCTTTCGAAGCAACTTTGTTTAATTGGGCTTTCGAGGTGGACGGTTTCAGCTTTAAGGCGTTTTTAACACTCTCCTGGGTGTCATGTTGCAACAATTCGACCTTTTCAGGAGCATTATTTGGTGGTAGTGAAGGTGAGCATATTTGCTTGTTTAATTTAAATGCTTTAGGATTGATTAATGACTCTACAGAATTCTACATTTTGCAAGCTGCTCTTCCATTGGCGACATTCTACTCTCAATTGTATTCGCTCTTTTCCAACAGATGAATGTGTACTCTTACGATTTTCATTTATATTTGAATTTCTACAGGCATTACAGAAATAACAAAGAAATACCTAAACAAAGTTATACTTGAATGACACTGTTACATAGGGTTCGTACAACGAACCACAGTGTTCGAACACGGAATCACAGTGATTCTTGGTCAAGCACTCAACGCACTTAAGGATGACAAAAGTAATATGTAGCTCAAATGTCGCGCACTTACACACCACTACCCTTTGTCTACACCTGATGAAGGAAAACGGCCAGAAACTGGTTTTGGTGTGTAAGTGCGGGGGATGTGAGCAACACATTACTTTGTTCATCCATAATCGCCTTGAGTGCTTGACAAAGAATCACTATGTGGTTCTGTGTTTGAACACCGTGGTTCGTTGTACAAACCCTATGTAACAGTGGCATTCAAGTATAACTTTGTTTATCATTTTCCACTGTATCATGTTTCACTGAACCTAGCTATACTGTCTCCACCTGATGAAGGCAAACAGCCAGCAACCGGTAATGTTGTGTAAGTGCGGGGGGAGCAAAACAAATAGATAGTTATTATCGTTCACAAGCTTTACACACTCATCATTCTAAGTCTCATCACAAGTCAAGTACAGGTGTATTGGCAAAACGTTCATTTACCGGATCCAAGCCCCAGGCGCAGAGGTCAAGTTGGTTCCGTGTCGGGAGAACAATTCTCGCATTTAAAGCTTGATCGATCGATTTCTTCACGTCTTGGTAGCCTGAATTGTGCTGGTCAATTAAGAGATGGGCGTTTGGTCGACTGGTCGATATAGCTGCGGTCAAACTCGTGATTTCGTCATTTACCATATAATTTACGATAACTCGATAACTACCCATGTTAGAAAACAGAATCAGGTATTAAAATGCGTATCTCGATGCGATATTTGCAATGATAGCGAAAACTATAGAAAACAGAGAAAACGTTTGCGCGCAAAACGGTAACTTTGCAGTAGTTCGGCTAAAAGGATCAAGGATTCCGATAGCTATTGTCAAAAGTAACAGAATTTTTGGAATGGTTTACATCCGAGGAGATTCAGCGGAGTGTCAGAAAAACAAAAATGCGACCGTACTTCAACAAGCGTTTAATTGTGTTTGTATGTGTGTGTTTTGAATCATCTTCACAAGCAAAAATTTGAAAAACTGGTTTTTATTATCCATTGACCACAATGTTTCAAACAACATCGTGACTCTCATACAGGGATTCGAAGAATCATGAAATCTTTCAAAATCTATTCAATAAGTCGCCTTTTATATTTGTTTTACATAGCAAGATTGTTTACCTAAGGTGCATGCTGATAATATTTTTTGCTTTAAACATTCCCTCTTATTTGATTAGAAAGCAGTTACGTTCGAAGTCGTGTATTCGTTTAGTTTTTGTAGTCATTTTAAATAAAATAGAACATAACGGAGTTTAACCCGGATTCACATATCTAGAACAGGATGCATGAATCAAATACTTCTCTCTGCGAACGATATGAATTATAAGTGAATAACGTATTGAGATGATCCGTAATCTAAGTGAGTTACTATTTGAAGAGGTCATTTAAATTGGTTACGTTAGACTAAATTTCATCTGAATTTGTCATTTTTATTCGTACGTGAATGCGAATTCTCCATTTGGTTACAATTTGAAAACACTGCTGAATTCACAAAAATGTATATACATGCATACATACAAAATAACAATAATTGTTAATGGGAATAAAAAATCACAGAGGCCCAATAGACCCCGTGTCAATCATTAAAATAAGTAGTATTGTGATTGACGTGCTGTGGATGAGCCGTAACAGTGTTGGGTCTGACAGATGATGCACAAGACGGACGACAACACACGATCTTGCTTAATCCACAAGTCACAGCCCTTACGAATCGTACACGATAGAAATGGAAAAACAGCATATACACGTAGCCATTCACCGCATGGTTTATATCCTTGAGTGAAGTAAGAAGACGTGTCAAATGTGCGTAAAATTCTTCCACACATGCAGTACTATCTTTGGGTTTATATGCACGTATCGACAATGCAATGCTCACTGGTCCGGAAAAACATAAATAAAAACACGATAGAATGAGTAACGCCGTAACTCGTTTCACCTCTTTTTGTGCATCACCGGTAATAGTTTTTCTCCGTTGCATATATCGTGACACTGTCTGGCTCGGAATTTCAGAAACGGAGGGAATGGAAGATAATCGCTTCACAGATTCGACCCATTCGGACAAGTGTTTGTCCTTAGTAGCAATGTTCCACATTTGATGTCTTCTTCTCCGCAGCATGTTTAGTTGATAAGCAATCAGTATATTGGTGATTAAGACAAACACACAGGGCACGCAATAGGTGACAACCATTCCAGTTATGAAATAAAGTACCGATGCACGGTCAGTGTTGTAGCTTGAATCTAATGCACATACGTTGTATTTTCGGATGGTTGAATCTATAAAACGGAAAGATATGTGATAATCAATAATAGTATATATTGTTGTTCACGTTATGCCAATGTCTGAGAAGCATGAAATGTCTGTCTTGAATGATAGTATGTATAAAATGATCTCAACCTAGAATATACTGAATGTGCTTACACGTCATAAAATTTGTTCAAATTGAGAATGTAAGTTTGAAATAAAAAAACCAGTTGGTTCCCGAAGTATATTTTTAAAAATTTGGATGAATAATCCCTACAGGAAACAAGGCAGAACCTTTAATTATACAACAGCTCACAATACAGCCCAATAAGCTTTTGAATACGCTTGAACGTTTCATTTATCAAACCGCGAGATTTCTCAATGAATCATATATTTACTAGTACAACTAATAAATTTTGAACAGTACGAGCAGGTTTCCTGCGTAATTTATGGTATCAAAATAGCATGAATTTATAATTTCTAGTAACAATCCGTTACGCTTTCCTAATAACTATATTCTTATCTGAATTGTTTGTAATGGTTATGATAAGTTTTGTCACACTAATCGATTATATTTTATTTGATAAGATATGTTAACTTCAGGATGTCATCAACGCTAATAGAAATCCACACTCCCACCTTTACTTAATAAATAAATTCAATTTTTCGTGACCAAAAATATTGTGGACTACAAGAGTTTTAAAATGAGCACTCCAAATTTATTGCTCATGGTGTTTGCATGGATTACATTTTCTTCATTCAATAGAACTTAGTGGATTGACCACAGTAATGAAAGCATGCAATCGATGTTGTTTCAGACATTGAGAGTGTTTTCGACTGAATGGATTAAAATTTCTCGTGTTCTAAACTGCTATCCATCAAGGTAGATCAAAGAGATAAGGCAAATCTTCGTGAACTTGTAAATAGGATTTGATACTGCAAAGTCTGATTGCATAATAGTGGGATATGTGAGAGACGCATTAAAAAATATTTACGGGTGCGAAAGTAACAGAAAACCCGCAACTTGATAGCAGATAAAATATAAAATCTATTAATTCCATTACGAAAAAAATGCATGTTGCAATAAATAATAAGTGTTCGTCCTAATTTCGGATGTTAGGTGATTGCAAACAAATTGCATTTTCTTAGGATTTTACTTTAAAATTTTGTGATTGAAATTGGATTTTGCAATGAATATCCACATCCCTTGGTTCATATACGTACACTTAAAAACCTATGTATAATTCTAACAAGTGTACAACATTTAATAAGGAAACAGCATATTGTAGAACAGAATAGGTTGCGTCGAAAATTAATTGAAATATGGAATGGGTGAATTATTCGAAATAGTTCCTTTCACATTTCTGATGTGGGTAATACACAAAGATGTGATCCCTCATGATTTAGCATATACAGTTAGAAGAATAATTTTGAGCGGTCTCAATCGATTTAAATGTAAAAAACTAAGAATATAAATCGTCTGTCATATCGAACAATTTACCTGAAGGTTCTATTTAGGGTGATTAAACTTGAGCAATGACATCTATGATCTCTAAACATTTTACAGGCGTTGTTAATTGATAAAAAACGAATGTCGACATTTGTTTCCAGAATATAATAAACTGGTTAATCGAAAAACGTTTCATTTGCAATCATCATAAAAATACGTCGGCATTTTGACGAGCAGTTTGAATAGAATTATTCGGCAATTTAATTACTAAAACCAGTAATAAAAGCAACTTAATTTGCTTTGGAGTCATGGCATATTTCAACATTGCCTATTTCGTTAAAAACATTGTCCGTGTATGTTTTAAATGACCACATTTCTATCTGAACAAATTGTGCTTGTAGATTAAACTAGTCGTACTAGAGGAAGTAAATGATTTAATATTGATCTGTAAACGGCATGAGTAGTTAAAACTTCTATGCCTTTCAATGAGATGGTATATCACATTAACCACATACGAAGAGATATGTAAAACATCCGATCGAGATTATATGTAATTCAATTGATTTTTAAATGTTGAAGGCATATCTTCTTTTCATATTATACTAAAATGGGAATTTTAGAAATTCTATTATGCGCAGCCAGACGTTAAAAATTGCTCATCGCTGAAATAAAATACAGTTTGCATTCCGTGGCCTCATTGCCAAAATCACTATTGTTCTCTACAGCGGGAACGTAAACGATCTCGATGGGCCCGATATAATTAAATCTCAAACAAGCCAGATACTGAAAGTTTTCCGACAATGAATGTGAATGCAATAAAACTTTTAGTTCGATGTATTGATTTGTCACGATCTGGTGGTTTTATATTGTTTTCTGTTAAACTTTATTTAACCTTGTACTTTTCTAATATTACCCACGGTAATCTTACAATTCATATTATTTATTTTTCTCCGTTCGTTAGTTTAAATCCTATATCTTGGTATACAGAAATTCAACCAACTTAATTAGCAGTCGTAAATCTTGTAATACATGAAAAGGAAAATTTCCTCCCAATAAGGACGCGAGATGAACAGGATGCTTGATTGTCGCGGTTATTATAACTCATATATTTAGCGTCCGATTTGCATGTATTTATGGTGGTGAATTGAATTTAGGACAAATTTCCAAAATGTAAACTTTGATCAAACGTGGAAAGTAAAATAGTATAAATATATAATTTTCTTGCATGTTTGGAGGAGATTTGTGTCAATCACTTAAAACAGGGATTCTCAACTAGGTGTGCTGGCTTCCCTTTTGCATTCAATATGCTTTAACTGATTTTGTCTTGTAAAAAGTGTTGTGATTCTATGTTGATTCGTTGTCAAATTATCATACCATAATTTATAAGAGGTGCGAGATCATATTAAAATATTTTAAGAGTTCGGGGCATTAAAACGGTTGTGAAACAATACAATGAAATTACTGCATTGCGTTCAAAATTCATTATTCAGACCAACAGCTTTACATTGCCTACAGGGCAAATAACATTAAACTCATCACTGCTTTAACGATATCAAAACTGACAAAGAATTATTTGTCCTTCTCTATCAAATTATTAATATCATTTTTCGGTATACTGAATCGACAGCTAAATATATAGTTTCACTATATTAGGTTAAACATTGACTTTGCTAACATTGTGGTAGGATCGATATGGAAATTTAACATTATGAACATATCTATCATGAAATTAATGAATCACTTTTACGAACGCCGATAAATGAGATTGAAAAGTTAGTCATATCACTTGTTCGTCGATAAACATTTCAGATAATTATGTTTTCGATTTCAATGAAAACATAAATCAAGGAATTGAAATAAGTGAGATTCAAACATAAAAAATAAACAAAGAAATAAGTGACGTGAGTAAAATACATTTGTAAGGATACTTTTCGCTATATAAATTTGTTAAAATGTTGCGAAATGTTTTTCCAATAAACATTTTAATCTAAAAATTCCCACAGGTATCGTAACTAAAATAACCATGGCTTGAATTTTTATCCGGGAAATGCAACGAATACGTGCAACTTATTATATTCATCTGAGTTATTTTAACAATCAAAATATAAACTTCGAATGGAATAATTCGTGTATGTTTGTATTAAACAATGACCAATGTTTGATCTGTTACAGTAACGCAAAATCACTTTTGTAAAAGTCGTTTTTCATTTTTTTACTAACGTTTCTCGGATGCGGCCATAAGAATTAGTGGAGGCTGTTTACAAACTATCTCTTCAACAATAAAAGAACTGTGGTAAACATTATTTTTTCTGAAACGGTTTCAAGAAAAGTTTCGCACACTGTGCGGTGCTTTTTTAGATTTAGCTGAAGCGCTTTGCTAAGTTGGCATGAGGAATCTTATCAAAACGAAAACTAAGATATCTAGTGAGTTTTTGTGGAGGGAAAGACTTTATGTTAAAATTTTATTTATTCGTTCATTTGACTAAACCTTCAACTCGTCCACAATAATATTAGTCAAAATCTTGAGAGCGAATCGCGCAAAGCGTTTTGTGTAAATAATGTAAAGAGTTATTCGTTAACAATTATTTGATTGACAGCTCAATCAATGAACTCAAATGCGACGCCGCTTTTAAAAGTGTTTTATACGGCTTAGGTAGCATTGCTATTAATCTTGGCGACAAACACTGAAAGCATAACCAACACGGCATTTTGTCTCGCGAGTAATAATGACATCTATTGTACGTTTTCTTTGATCCATGGATCAAATTGGAATTTACTTTTTGTCCAGGTTTATATAATAACCCGTTTCATAGCTTGAAGCTTTGATTTCAACGTCAATGGTACAGAAAGACGAGCTGTCACTCAGCGGTACTGGAGATGTCAGATCTCAGACGAAACTGTCAGAGGTACTTCTGCTCAATGTGTGTCTCTTTGCTTTCAAAATCTCTCCATTAATATATCATTCAATCAACATGCTCAGATTGATCGCTTATAGGAAATAAAGTACAAAATTAACGCCAATTTAAAGTTAAACATTTACCCTCTTATGCCATTAGCTCGATCAAACAAACAATAATATGTAACCTATATTGGTGTTTATTCGGAACGTGGGTAAAGAAGAGCCAATTAAAGTCGTTTTATTCTTTCACTCACAAATCTTGGATATTTGGTCAACAAAACTAAGAATTCAATGTCTAAAATACAAAAAATTCAATTTATTTTATTTATTGTTTGAGAATCCAGCAACTGCAAACCATTGTTTGATAACTGACATTATTCAACATGTCGCGAATAACTAAATATACATACCTATCTTTTTATATTACTTAGGCGTGTCTTTCTATGGTAGCAAGAGTTTGATAAATTACTCAATTAATCGGTTTCATAAATGATAAGATCCAGTGGTTCTACAATTATCAGACGAGATACAGCAGTTTGGCCAACAATATTAAAAGTTCAAATTTGATTATCACACAACGAACAGCTCGTTATGACGGTCATGATACGTACAAGTCCAATTATTAAGGCTCATTTACGATCAATTTAATTGATAAAATATATTCCAATCTATAATGTGCTGAATATTTTCCAGAAAAAAAATTAACGAATGTCACCAAATGAAAAAATGTCGTCATACCACACGCAAACTGAATTATAATTTTGGTCATTAATACGCAATTGAATGCTGATTTTCGAAGTTAAGTGATTAGTTCGACTAAAATGTGGGAAATTTAACGAGCAAAGTTTCGAGTTTTTGACAATGAGCATCTCCGCGATCATAGTCGGTATCACCATGGAATGAAGTCCAAAAACGAGTTGAACGCAATTATAATTTTGACGTGTTGTAATCAATATCAGCTAATTAATTATTTCATAACCTGCTTATTATTTTTATATGCAATTTATATCTTCATAATTAATATCACACATTTCTCATTTTAGACTAACCTCATTGTTTCATTTGAGATCAATTTTATGTGATAACCTGATTTAAACCTTTTAGTTGTCATTTTAATTGACAATACGTGTACCCGAATGAGGCCATTACCTTCAGTGATTGAATTACATTCTTTATAATAGATACAAATATTTTACTCATAAAATTGGGACTGGGAGTGAAGTTCTAATGACTAATGAAATTGTAATAATGTCTATCGAGTGTTATTACTAGTATAAAGGATTGAACCAAGACGTTATTTTCACTCATCTCGTGGGGACAATATTATTTGCATTCTTTTAAATATTGCAGAAACAGTATGCAATGCATTAATCTCCATGCGACTGTAGGATTAAACCGATATTTTAATTACCTGCACACCTTTAGTTAGGGTTAAAACCACGTGCTTAAAAATATCCATAATTTTATGCTTTTCCATCCATATCGTACTGTATCCATCTCAATAGTGTAATCAGCACGAAACCGGTCTTGAGATGCGTGTAAATGTTATCAAACACGTTTATAGTGTCGGTTTTATCCTCTCTCAAAGACATTTATTACCGCCCGACGAGATAAAGCGAAGTGAGATTGATTCGGCTAAGGATCATTAGCATATTTCGATTACTGTGTTATACTTCAGCCGAAGATATTTTTAATTATGTTTCTAACCGAAAATTTATAAACAACACTTAGCTTAAACTGAGTTGTTTAAAATAAGTTTCTTTTGAAATTTGGAACCGAGTTACACATTCTGAAAACCGAGGATTAATAGCTGGGTAGTTTTAATAAATTGCGTTTGAATCCTCGTAAATTCGACATTTGGCATTATTCGAGTGTATAAATTTCAAAGTTCGGTCGAGGCTGAATAAATCACCCACATGCCCGCTCGGTATAAACAAAGCGCGATGTTAATTTTGTAGTTGCACATGCGTCGATGCGCAGCTAACAATCATATTAACATGCTGACAAATTTGAATGCAGAATACATTTGAAAGTGTGACGATTTGAAAATTAGCAAAATGCCTCCTTAATTCTGTTTGGTGATGATGTTGATGTATGTGGTGCTTCCGTCTTTCAACTTAATCAATACGCTTTAGCATATGTTGTAGCTGTTTTTCAACATTTGAGGTATATCAAGTAGGAATAATGTAAAGTGGGATTTTCTGAATGTTTATAAATTAGGATTTTTTCGGTACAATATTATTTTATTCAAATCGGTAATTTATTTTGTGGAACGATATGTTCAGGAATTCGAAATTTCAGTGGACATTTATTACATTATATTACAGATTCATTTTTTCGTCTGTACTCATTTGATTAGCAGAATAAACGGGTTTTGGAAATGGTTAAATAAATTGATTTGGATCAAATCTTAGATATTTATAATGTTGTCTATGTTGTTGTTGGCCTCCTTCGGTCGACGTCGACCATGGATGTACATCACAATCGAATGAATTTTCGTGTTTTACAGCTTCTGGAATGACTAAACAGTCCGATTCGGGAAGAACAATCTCTCCCGCAGCGCTGGCAACGATGGTCAGAACTCTGTTGTAGGGCGTCTATAATGCTCGAAGAATATATCTATAGTGGATGAAGCTTCTAAGTTTGTTAGGGATGGTTTGTTTTATAAATTTATAAGTTTACACTGTTTTTATCCAGAATTCGTTAACGTGGAGAACAAATTTGTTATCGAACAGTTGCGTTTAGCAAGTTATTTCTCCATAACTGTATGAGTGATTATTCTGTTTATAACGTTTTATCTGTTTTGTTTATAAACCATAGACTATGCATTCGAAAACAAAAAGAATATTTCTTTGAGAGATTTATAACAGCCAAATAATATATGTAATATTTTTTATAAAAGAAAAGCAACAGAAAACTCTGCAAAATAAATAACATAGCAATGCATTCGCTATTTTTGTTAATCTTCATATTTCAACCATAGTTGAACAAATCGTGCGTTAGCCGGTGTCTCATAATCCGAAACAATTCTTCTACATTTCCAGTCGGATAGGGGACTATTAATCGTTTACCCATAAATAATAGTGCAGTGCACTATTCGATCGATTTTTATGGTTTGTCAGGTGTCGGTGTGAACTTCATTCATTGACCTACAGCAGCATTTTGTCACACTGACCTAAAAATCGAAAGTTTAATTTTTCAAAACAAACAAGTTTTGTGCTTCATTAAAAGTTTGATCTGTTTCATATTTAGGGATATTGACTAATACTTTATTAGCATAACGTGTATATCACAAGTTCAAAGCAAGTAAACAGCAAAATATTATTTATTGATTTGTTTGCATTTTGTTTGTCGATGTATTTAGCTTGTTATTTAAAAATCCTACTGTGTATAATGCAGGCGACATTTGAGTATCCAGAAATATTTTTTTACTGTTTTTACTGATAGATTATTTTTGCCTAATATTATTTGGCAAGTTCTAGCTAACCTGAATTCTCACTCGGACGTTCGATTCCCATCAAGAAACTTCGCATAAACACCTCCTTCAAACGTGCATCGTAATTATATTTTTTGTTGAATTTCGCAGACTTGTTATGTTTATAAGTTCGAGGTAGTTTGGGTATAGATTATTTCTTAATGAGAAAGAGGATATTGATATTACCGATTTACATTGATGGATTGTGTATTCGGAGCATAATTGAATATTTTTCAATATTTTTCACATAAATTGAAGCATATTGTACCATTTTGTTTGCAGGAGGAGCAATAATGCTCTTTACGATAAGTTTTAAGTTTCCGTTAAAGAAAAATCGATAAGAATGTGCTGTGCAATAAAACTGAACCAATTTTCGAAAGTCTACTTAAACGGGAACATAAATATCGCCGCCATAAACGTAGATATTTTTTCAGTCCACATGTTAATAGCGTACCTCAAAAGTATATTTTACATTTTACAATAAAATAAAACACCGCGTAACTAGAGCCAGCAATGCCGTTGGCCTCCTTTGGTCGCCGTCGATGATGGATGTACATCACAAGCGAAGGACGATTTCATGTTCCAACGCGTTTCAAATGACTAAACAGTCTGATGAACAGCACATTCATAATTCAAAAACTTTAAATAACACTTACCAATTGTAATTCTACTTTTTAAATTGAATGGCACGAAATCTGAATTACAAGATGACAGTTTAATTTCGAAAACGTCATTGAATGAATGCGGAATATCACTTGTTGCAATCACTTTTGAGAGAGAGTTAAATGATTACAATCATACGAAATTAAAAGCAATCAATTTTCTTGTCCGAATGTTGCGTGACGATTTATGTCTATTTTAACTTCTGAAGAACATTTACCGTTCGTTATGTGCGATTCGGACTGTGTGCAAGTGAATCATTTAGCAGCTATTGCTCGATAAGCAATTAGTCAAATTCGCCCATACGAGAGCCGTGGTGAAACCTTTGAGTAACTGGTTAGCGGCAAACTTATTGACAAATCACATCAATGTGATAACCAGAAAAAAATATGTTGAAGACCGAGTTGTGGTGAAGGAATTATTCTTAATATTTTAAAAGTGTTTCATGTGCATTAAAAGGGCGTTTGACAAAAATGGCGCATGAGGATGCTGATAATACTCTCCCTACCTGATGAGCGCAAACAGCACGAAACCGGTCGTGTGTATGTGTGATGGAGATGCATGCAAATGGGCGTGCTCTTGTGTTGTGGGATTTCTGTGTGTAAGTGATCATCGTTTGAAACTTTGTTTTCAGTGATGACTTGGTCGCAATCAATAAGTTGGTGTGAAACGCGGGTGGGTTATGTGTTTGCTGTTGGATTGAATGCCCTCGAAGCCTGTGCAATCAACTCAATAGACATTCTGACAGCAAATGTTATTTTATTGATCAGAATTAATTTCCACATACTCTACAACATGATCAACATTTACAGCGAAATTTGACACATTCAACCTCAAATCTGGATAAATGGAAATGCTAAATTAACGCAACGTGATTACCGAGGGTGTGAGATACAAACCACCGCTTGTGTATTGTAATTTAAAATATGATATCTGTTGCATTATATCTAAATAAGTAATGTATCGACAACTCTGAGTTGTTGCATTAGTACTTTTAGAAGCGTTTCAATACAGATAGAATTATAGTATTTGATCTTTTCGAAAGGTTGACTTAGGACCTATAGCTTTGAATGGATTATTATTCATCAGACTTTATAATATGAATCGAGTTTGTAAAGGCTGCCCTTGTGAGGAAGCATTGTTAGGTTTCATGTAATTGGTCAGCGCATTTTAAATCGACATAAATAAGAAACAATTTGCCGATAATTTCATTGTTGTTAATAGTATCTACTACTGTAAAGGACGCGTGTATATCTAATACTTTTAGTAAAGTCTGCTGTACGATGTGATTTTGGAGGTTTTGAGTGAATGTAACTATCAATGATGGCCTATGAGTGTGATTGATGACCTCACGTAATTCTACGTCTCATCCCCGACAATATCATTACATATCTGCAATTAAGCTCATTAATTTCGGTGTCTAGCGAGAGGTTGTGTCATATTTGAACCAAGAAATAACATGATTTACTGATTCATGTTTATAGTTTCCAACAATGATAATCAGAGATTACACATTCCTTGACCATGGTATTTGTTCAATGGAATTTCACATCTCACCCTTATAAGCATGAATAATAATCGCGGAAAATCAATACTTCTATTATTATTGTAACAATTTTGATAAACGTTTTACTCCCATTTATTAAAAAATAGTGTTTTCTTTCAGATATTATATAAGTAAAAAAGTAAAAAAAGATTAAAAGACGATAAATTTTGTGATAATTATGTTAGATTTGATATGTAAGCCTAGGTAACCAAAAATAATAAAAGGATCGATTTAATTCTCTTTTGAGACTTCGTTAATGTCAAATTGGCTTTAAATTTAATTGTCGGCGAATCGCTCTCACTTTAGTTGTAACGTTTTGTACCAGGTGTGAGAGTGATAAATTTAGTCGCAGGTGATTGGCAAGGAGCATAAGTCGGAAGTGGTTTTTTGGATAGGGAACATTTTCGTTACCGAAATTCGTTAAAAATGTATATTCGATGACTTGGAAAAACTCATGCATCAAATTTATGTTTCAGATACATGATCTCTGTGAATTGATGCAATCAAAACTTATAAGATTATATTAAACAAAAGTAGCTTTATATTAATTAGAAATATTGATTGTCAGACTTGTTACGCAACTTAATCATGAATACAAAATTGAGAATTATATTATATTATATTATATTTAATTATACAAATCGAAAAAACCTAAAAAATATACAGCTTCTTATCAATTTTTACCTGAAATTCAAAAACAAGTAATATAAACATTTTCTTAACTGAGAATTTATTAATGCTTGATGAATTCGGTCGCATTTCTTGTTTATATAACGAATTGAATATCATTTGCAATGTATTTAGGTTTATCTCTGTCCACATTAAAGAACCATTGGCAAAAACTATTGACATTTCTAATAAATATATTCCACTGAAAATCAATATCGAGCAGGACAAAATATTAATTATTTTATCTAAATTTACAGTTATACGTTGTTTTATGCTTTCCTTGATAACAAACTTAGCGTGCGTAAACCCGGATTATTAGTTCAACATAAATTACCGTAATGTTCAGATATTATTGATGACAAATGACACTTTAAATTAATTTGATAATTATGACTGCTTAATTTCTAAATCGCTTGTTGAGTATATATAATGTTGCTAGCTACATTCACTTAGAATATATTCTTGTTTTGTGCGGTTGAGTCGAGAAGCTTTGCCACAAGTGTTGCTGAGTCAATGTGATTGATGCTAATATCTGATTGACTCAACTGATCTCTCTCAATTTACTTACTGTTTGGCGACTCGGTTTCATTACCCATCAAAACCAATTCTGACATCATTGCATGCGGCAGACTGAGAGTTAAACCCAGTAAAGTTATCAACGCGCAGACCAAAGTGGCGACCATGATTCCCCCATTTGATCGGCATCGCAATGGAAGAAATAGGCAGGCAACACGGTCCACGCCAAATGCAGCTAGCAATGACCCGGACGTGAACACAAACCAAGATCCTGTCAGTTCCATTAAACGGCAAGTTGTAACGGAATACGTGTCGAATTTAAAGTAACGTTTTCCGTTAGTCAGAAAGTATAATCCTCTTCCGAGAAAATCGTCGATCAGTGAATTGGAAATCAATACAAGACTATCGGAAATTGCCAGAGCGACGGCGTACACGGAAAATCTGTTGTATGGTTTTTGTGTTGTGAAAATGTACAATGCCGTCAGGTTGCCGAAAACACCGAGGGCAATGAGAAATGGTAGAATGTATGCACGAAAATAGTCTACAGCGAGCTTTGTCATATGTACATGTGTGTCGCAGTCTCTTGACGAATGCATTGCTCTGTTCGAAGCAATTGACTACGATTTGTCAGACTCTGTGAATAATTCTAATAAGATTCCCACGGAACCAATGAGAGACGTGTGGAATTTAGTCAAATTTGATTGGATCAGCTGTATCACAATTTCATTTTTTACACCTCATTCAAACGACAGTTTCATTTTTGTTAACGCGAGATTGCGATGAGACAGTTGGACGTTCAATAAATGTAATTTCATTTGCCAGTTTGATCGAATTCAATATTTTTGATGATAGGAAATGTTTTCCCGTGAATTGTGAATACATATGAAGGAATTGAGAAGTATTTTTTTAAAAGTTTATCTCTGAAGTGTTGGTGAACTTATAAAAATTGAAAATAAAGAAAAATAAAATAGATTGTTATTGTGTTAAGCTCATAGTTTTCGAAAAGCTTGTATTCCAATTTCTTGACTCTCCGACAAAACTAGATGGCATTCTCAGCAAACTAAGCTCGCGAGTAAGATTAGTTTTTAATTTGCCATACAAGATTCTACAGAACAAATGAATGAGCATCCTGTCCGAGCGCTTTTACTTCCCTTTCACGAGAGATAGCTAAAGCCTAAAAGTCACAGTATAATTATTTCATGGTGAATATGTAGGGAACTCACAACTCAGATCTCAGAAGGTTTTATGGTAGAAAAAGCAGTAAGCCTAACAATAATCATAGGGTGACAGCTATATGGAGTAAAATTACAAAATCTCTCAAAAATCAATAGAAACAGTCACATGCCGTATGGTTTGTCATATACTCATCGAATTTAGAAGCGAAAACCTCAACAGATTCCGAGCGTGTGATTTCTTCAGGCAAAATGATCCAAGTGAACCAAATTCTTACAGAGGAAACATTTCGAGGAATATCGAATCGGGAATGCGAAATGCTTAAAGCCTTCGAATGTTTTCGTGTTTGAGTAAGGCCATTGGGCTTTAGCAAGTGTTTCAGTATGCAAGATTTTGAATGTCAATAGGGGGTCACCCCGTATCGGTCGTTGGGTAAAATCGTGTAGATTTAGTTTTAATTTTCGCTTTCTGATAGGCAAATTTGTGTAACGGAAGATCAACTTTGTCGCATGATGATTAATCCTGTCAAGTTGTTCGATATCCTTCCTCAGCCGTGGTGCCCACGCTTGAATTGAATATTCCATAACAAGACGTATATACGTATTAATTACCCGGGGTAAGGTTTCGGGTGTGAAAATCCTGAATATCCTTCTTAGAATACTCAAGATACGTCTGGATTTATTGAACACTGTCCGACAATGATGTCCACGCTTACGGTTAAACGACACCCAGATACCGAGATCTTTTTCGGCAATAGTCCAGACAAGATCTTGCGTGCCAAGCTGATACGTGTGGTGCAGATATTTTCCAAGCTGCCGCATTTTACATTTCGCAGGGTTAAATGGCAACTAATTTGACTTGGACCAAGTAAATAAATTGCACAGTTCCTGTTTTAATGCCATACAGTCATTAACAGGCCTGACACGTTTCCATATTTTGATATTATCGGCAAAATTTATAATGTTACATCCAATATCCTCTACTATATCGTTCATGTACACCAAGAATAGAAGAGGCCCAAGCACCGAAACTTGTGGAACTCCACGTGTGACGTCTACTCTTTTAGAGAAAGCGCTGCTACGTGTCTATCCGTAAGATAGTCTTTTGTCCAATTCAGCAACTTACTCGTTATTACACAAGCCTCGAGCTTTTTTATTAAAATGTCATGGTTGACTCTATCGAAAGCTTTGGAAATGTCGATTCATTGCCTTGGTACAATCCTCGAACGGCGTAAAAAGATTAGATAACAGCAACGATCTCTTCGAAAACCGTGTTGTGCTTGATTCCATTGATTTAGAGATCACCGGAAGTATCGTTCCCGGTCTATAGTTTGTTGTGTCTGAACGGCTGCCACCTTTATAAATAGGAGTTATCATCCCTGCTTTCCAATGCGGTGGTGTTTTCCTTCAGGTAGGCCGAGATTGAATAAGCGCGTGAGAGGCGCAGTCAAATCCATGCGTCACCTGCAAAGTATGGCGGGGGTAATTTTGTCTGCGCCAGGGGACTTCATTTCGTCTAGTTGACAAAGTTCAAGCCCACCCATATATTCATTGACAGTCATTTCACTTAATAGTTCCAAGCGAGGAGAATTTGGTAAAACTTGATATGGGATACAGCGCTTAGGATTGAATGCAAGTGAGTGAGACGTTTCTAAGGCATCCGCGGTATCTTGGGCATAGTGAGTCAATCCATTAGGGGTTTGTACAGAGAATACGATTGGTTCGATTCTTGATCGCCCATTTACTGTCTTATAGAGAAGCTTAGGTTTATTGTCCATTGGAACTGCATGCGATCTTCTCTTACAAGACCCGTGACCTGATTCCGTATCTTACAGAATCGCTTTCAAGAAGCTTCCGTACCAAAATTTCTTATGAGTTACACAAGACTCTCTTTTTATAGCTAACCTTTTCTTAGTTCTACTCCGGATAACAAACTGGTAGTTGTGGTTGCATTTGTGTGGTATAAAAATAAATATTTCGTCAACCTTCGAATTCAAACTATTTAGAAATGTATTGTAATATAAGTCCGAAACAATGAAATCAAACTCCTGAATTTGTGCATCCTGGAGACTGATATTTAAGGATTTAAATTGTATTTTTCTGATGAATTTTGTCCGTTTGCTCAATCGTTCCACACTACATACATAATCAAAGTGAAGCACCGCATGGTGACTCTTTCCCAGAGGTGCCAGCTTGTTTCATTCGTTAAGACGTCAAATATTGTAGGTTTGTCAAGACCCCGTCTGCGAATTGGCTGGTCAACTTTGTTGTGCAGTGAAGAAATTTTCCTAACCTCCTTGAATTTATGTTCAAACAAATTCAGGGAGGGTTCACTTCTTGAAAAACAGATGCGTGAGATTAAAATCGCCCACGATCAGCAATTGAGTAGTCTGAAGTGTGTTATCTAACTCAGAAACAAAAGAGCTTTCAAAAAATCTCAAAATTTAATCTGCTTCACCGCACCATTAAACATTGAGGTTTTTCTCAATTAATACGTGGTTTATGCGATTTAAACGATTGGTTGGACTAGTTTAATCCGGGAGTGGCTTCAAAATTCAACCTTTTTGATTGCCGTTTTTCATGAGGTGCACAGTGGTGGAAAAGCATATAACTCTGGTTATTTCGTTCATGCTCTTGCGCTCAAACGTATTCAGTTATGCGTCCTGTTTTCATGTTATTTAACTGGTTGATTGTGTCAATGGTGACAATTAATTATTTTTCTCATAATTTCCATGATTATAATTGTAGGAACACTTGATTAATTAATTATGCAAAATTTCTCCAAAAAGACAGATTTAGATACATAAATTTAAAATATATTATTTGGTTGATGAATGATGGGAAACATGAAATCATAACCAGTTTTATCTTTTAATAACGTAGAGTCAGTATAATCATAGACAACAACGCCTTGCATTTTGGTAATTGAATGGCAGCTTATTCCTTACCGACCATTCGTGGACAGCATCTAAATCACTTTGCAGCTATAGAAGAAGAAGAAGAATGAATTTATTCGTGTTTACGAATTTTCAGCAATAGATTAATTTCTCCACATAATACCAATAAAAAATATGTATAGCGTGCGCACAATGAAATAATACATAGGCCAAAGAAGTGTCAGGTTACCTCGGGCTAAACAAATGTGACGGGAATAAAAAAGAAATAAAAAACAGGACATGTCAGCGAGAATTAAAAATCGGTCAGCATTTCTCCAACTTCATAGCATCAATAAATTAGGTTCTTTATATAATGCAAATAAAATAAAATATATGAAGTGCCACACAATGAAGTAATACTTGGGCTAAAAAAGTGTCGAGTTACCATGGGCTAGACACAGTCCGCAGGGTGATTGGTTGTTCGCTTTCAGTAATTAATGATTGAAACCAGGTTTCAATAACAGCGACGAGGTCGAGTGAGTATCGTTTTCACAACTCGGTTAGTTCATTCATTTTTTAAACAAACTTTGAGCATTCGTATGGAGACATTTGAGTAGGCTTTTGTTATGCAAGAATGAGTCAGTAGAAATATTTATTGGTCCGACGCTGTTCAGGTCCGACCTTTGTCCTTCTATGAAACAAGTTGAGGTATTTGCGCTGGCGACTTTGTGTCAGTCTCGGATGATTTTCAAATGGGAAGCTGCGATTTGACCTCGGCATCGGCTTTTGGATTGCAACATCTGTTTCTGTACAGTTTTAGTTCGGATCGGACAGCATCTGCAATGCATCTTCACAATAATGTAACCTTAAGTGGATTTGAGCCATTTCTTTGATAGTTCAGCGTACAAGGTATTCTGTGTGTCGACGACTACAAAATTTGGGAACCGAGAGTCTCGGCAATAAATGACCACTGTTTACGATCGTGCTCTTTTCGTTCATAAACCGATGTGGCCCCTGTATTTTCTGGAACGTCGAGCAAAAGAATAGTGATTGATGCTGCTTGATCCGGAACATTCGATGTTCGTTGACTTAACCACTAAGGTACGTCAGCATACATACGGTGGTGTGAGTCACTTTGTGCTCGGAGCAGAGACGAATTAAGTAGGACATTTTCCATGTCCTTTTCGTTGGCAAAAGTGACCCTAAGCAAACGTGGTTTGTCTTGAATCTGGGACTTCGGGTGGCCGACGCCGGGTGTATAACATCTAAGACAATTTGACTGAAAATACCGAATCAATTTTAAACGTCATTTTTTGCATTGCTGGGAAGAGCCTGACTGCTGACTCTGGAATTTTGGTGCAGATTACGCTTAAAATATTTTCGTGATTTATAGAGAATTTCGGCTCCTTGTGGGACGGTTTTGCTCAGAACTTCCTCGTTTACGTGTGGTTCAGGCTTCAGTGCTCCCGTCGAAAACTTAACTGATTTAGTCAACATTTGGGCAAATGATGGCTTGTTGGTGAGTGACGCACGCATTACGGACTCTTTGGTAGTAACCTATGAGTCTGGAACCAAAGGTACATTGATGACTTTTTATCAGTTCAGTCAATTGATGAATTCCTAATTCCAGTCAATTTAAACACGCTTCAATTTCATTTTCAGCATTGTTTGCTTCATTGGATGTCACTGTCGGTCTGGCCTTGCATGCCTGGCAGACGTATCAAACACCGGGACAAATATCTCCATTATTAATCGATACCGAATCCGATGTAAGCGATTTGTAGCATTTTGCATGCACTCTTGATAAGCAAGCGTACCACATGACTGGTCTCGCCTTAGGACTTACCGCTTTTTGGCGAACCGTACACATACAACCCGATGTGCTTTGTTTTCTTTTCGTGGTCATTTAGTGGGTTGTTAGCAGCATTGTTCAGTGGTGTGTGCACAAGCAGTGGTTCTGTCGAATGAACGTGAAGGGATATCGTGAGCGCCACAAAACGTTGTGGTAACGATTAAGAGCGAAAACATAATTGAATCCTGCGATACGCTTCGGTAGTTGATCGCACAATGTTAAAAAAATATAAACAGTCGGTGGCGAAGAATTAGATCTTTCCGATGAGGTTAATCCCAGTGAGGACTTGAAGAGTGTTAACAGCGTTGCAATCCAATATGTGAAAAACACGATAAATCCGAGGTTGTTCGTATTATCAAATACCGCTACGAGCGTGGGATATCCAGAAAGCTTACTTCGAGTGGACTCCATCAAGGTATAATATATCCACATACAGGTAAGTGTAAGAGGAGTATATACTAATAATCAGCAGCTCAAAATAATGCGAACGCATGGCGCATATAAATCGACAGTGTAATGAAAAACCCATAAGCGCTTCGTAGTATGCATGAACTCGCCTCATAATATAAAATCAGAACGTCACCTATAGAACAAAATTTGTAGAAGGCAATTTGTTTGTGGCGCGTGAAGTATTGTGTGCTATCATATGACGAGTTATTAAGTAATTTTACCCTCACGACGTGTACACTCATCTGGTAATGTTCACTTTCATTATTTCCTGAGGTGTAGACGAAGTTCGGTAGTTGAAGCCATTGGCAGATGAGAATTAGACAGCCAATCTTGTTCTATCACATGAAACATTTCTATAAATATGAATAGTAATGAACGCTGTGTCTAAAAAACGATTATTAGTTTTACTAAGATTATTTAATCGTTTATCTATTTAATGTTATTATTTATTTTTATCATTTATCTATTTGTTAATTATTTGGAATATGCAAAAGTTTACTTTCAGCTCACACCATTTATTTGAGCGTGACAAGCATAATTTTCTTCTATTGTCATGTTGAATAAGGCTCACATAATCCTTTGTAAACTCAAATTTATACGACTTTGATTTGAGCTTTTGTAAAGTCACCGTTCGTATTGTAAATTTGTAATAATAAACGGAGGCCGAATTTCCGCAATGCGAAAAATAAGTAACACCAAAAGCGCAAAAAGCAACTTCATCTTTTTTGCATACATTGCATTGATTGTAAAGATATCGTTTCCGGTCAATGAACTCTGAGATAAATTACAGGTAATTAAAAAAATCAAACAATGCATAGGCTTTATTTTTAGGTATGTGGGAAATATTTTGAACCAATATGTTGTAGCAGCACTAGACAAGAAAATTAACGTTGCATACATTTATCATTTGTTAGTGAGAATGGTAATTATGAAACACTCTGTGATTTAAGAATTATCGGCTGTTTTACCTCCAAAATTAGATTAAGAAATGCTCTAAGTTTTGGGTTATACTATTGTGGTTCTGTTTGATTCAGTATTTTTAAAATGAATTTTTCTTGTCACAGAGGAAATATACACTATATTATATTTGAATCGTTTGTAAACACAAAATTTCTTTACCCCTCTTGCGCATCGAGCTCTAATTTACAGTTGAAACTTCATTTACTGTCGATTTGTTCATTATTTAATGTGGTTTCCTTTCAACAATTAAACAATCTAAATCTTTATATCTTTATATCATAAACCAATATTCTGATATTTTTAAGTTGTGTCAACTGAAAATCTCAGGAGGTATTTTCAGAGTAGCCTAACGCATTTCCTGCTTCATTTTAAATCATGATGGATATTCCCACACATTGCAAATTAAGTAGCTCAAGTCTACTATACGCTCGGTAGAAAAGGTTTTGTTTGATTGGTTGCTTAAAGTCTCTAAAAGTTTTTTCGATAATTTGATGAATTTCGGGAGGAAAACAAATCTGTCTCACTGAAGCCAGTCGCTTACTTTGTCTATATGGAAAATTATTTCACTTATAGTGGCAACAATTTAATTTTTAAGTCATTTCAGTTTGCATTCATCAAAAGCTTTCGGACTTGAAACCCTTCTTCGATATGGGATATGGGTGGTTAGTCGAAGTCACATGAATTTTCTTTTACTTTACGTGAACCCATCATCATCTCCGCCAAGGATGGTCCCAAGCCCGGCTGCAAAATGAGGAGGATTGAACGTGGGACTAGCTACAGAAACGCCAACAAGTAGATTAACAGCAACATGTACCTGAGTGAAGATGGACTCCCAGCTGGATGGTGTATGATGTCAGAAGGTGAAAGCCAGAATCATCTGGAAGCCGTCAGGCCGATGAGCATTCTCTTCACCAGGACCACCACTTTCATCACCACATGCAATGTCGAGACCATGTGTGAGACCGGAAGGACTAATCAAGTGGCAGCAGAAATGAAGAAGTATAACCTCACCGTCTTAGGAATCGGAGAGTCCAGATAGATTGGTTCCGGGCAGATGAAACGGACTTCGGGTGAATTAATCTTGTACTCTGGACATAAACAGAAAGATGCCGCACACATAAAGGGAGTGGCCCTCATGCTTTCCAAGTCAGCAAGGTGAGCACATATTAGTTGGGAGGCGCACGGACCAGGGATCATGACAGTGCAGAGGAGGAGAAGGAGAATTTTTACAACAGACTGTAAACCATCATACAAGACAGACCAAAGAGGGGCTTCGTCATTGTAATTGATGTCAAGTTTGGCAATGACAATCTAGGGTATGAGAAGATCATGCGGCAGAAACGACTAGGCGACCTGTGCACTGCAAGCAATCAGGTCATCGTATGAAGTGTTTACACCACTAAAGGATATACAAGGCGACTAATGTGTCACTAGATCTGTAGACAGAAAACCAGCTCGATCACGTGTGCATCGGGAAGAAGTCTCGGAGCACTCTTCAAGATATACGCGTCAAACGAAAAGCTGACGATGCTTTCGATCATCGTCTATTTGTCACCAAGTTGAAGTTCAAGTTGAATAAAAACTAGATATAGGAGTCCAGTCAACGACAGTGCTACAACACCGCTATGTAGGAAGACACTAGGAAGGAAGAAGAGTTTAAGCTCGCCTTATTCAACAAGTTCCAGGTCCTGGATGGGCTTTTAAAGAAGACACGATAGAACAGAATTGGTAGAAAGTGAAAGACCCGGTGACCGCAAGATATCAAGAATTATTGGGCCCCAAAACATACACGCACATGAATGGATCACAGCAGGGAAGCTACAGAAGATCTGAGAAAGATGAGAAATGAAAGCAGGACGAGTTCAGTTAAAGCAAAAGTAGAAGAAGAATACGGAGAAACAAATAAAATTGTCAAGCGGATCGCCAGAGCAGACAAGCGGAACTACGTAAAGTAACTGAGTATTGAAGCAGCGCATAAGAACAACGCCAAAGACCTGTATTCCACCATTAAGAATCTCTCAGAAAAGTTTGCCAAGTCAGAAATGCCGGTGAAGAACAGAGAGAGAAGCGATTGCGGACGAAGTATGACAGAAATAGAGGTGTGTCGAGCACTTTCAGGCGTTACTCAACAGACCAGCTCCTTCGAACCCGCTAAAGATATTGCCAGCTGAAAGCAATCTGCCAATCAGGTGTGATGTGCGCTCAAGAAGGAAGAGAGCCACAGCGTCAACAAGAAAGTGATGAACGGCGAGGCTACAGGACATGACAGCATCCCGGCAGAGGCGCTCAAATCGGACGTCGAAGCCATTGTGGTGCTCCTCCACCCATTCTTTTACAAGATCTGGGAAGAAGAAATATCAGATCAGTAGAAAGGAGGCTACTTCATCAAACTCCCCCAAAAAGATGACCTCAGTTTCTACACTAACTATCGAGGGATAACGCTGCTCTCGATCTTGGTGAAGGTGTTCAACCGCAACTTGCTGAACAGAATGAAAGATGCTGTTGGCCCACATCTACGTGGCCGGCTTCCGAGAGGCGAGATCGTGCATGGACCAGATCGCAGCCCTATGCATCATTCCACATCAGTCCCTGCAATGCAACTCACCTCTCTACGTCAACTTCATCGACTATGAGAAGGCCTTTGACATTGCCGACAGACTGAGACACTAATGAATACCAGAAAAGACTACCAACATCGACAGGAAGTCATATGAAAGGAAAAGCTGCAGAAATGTGCATGGAAGACAGCTCACTGACACCTTCGAGATGAGAACAAAAGTGAGGCAAGGCTGCTCACTCTCCCCGTTCTTATTTCTGTTGGCTGTATACTGGATCATAAAGATACTAAAGAACAGAAGCAGAACGGCGTCCAGTGGACACTTTGGAAGCAGTTGGATGACTTCGATCTGGCTTTTTTATCGCGCACACAACAACAGATGCAAGAAAAGACTAGCATCAATGCAGAAAACTTAGCTAAACTGGGCCACAACATCAACAAAGGGAAGAGCAAGATGTTCAAGAGAAACTCATCCAACACGACACCCATTACAGTCAAAGAGGAGGCACTGAAAGAGGCGGAAGAAGTTTGTAGGAACAGATGCTGACGTCAGAACCCGCGTCGATAAAGCACGAGCAGCCTTCCATCAGCCTCAGATCCAGCGAGATCAGCAGTTCCACCAAGATCAGGCTTGTCAACATTTAGTAAAGCCAATAATACACTACGGAGCAGAAACACAGAGAAGCGCGGTGACCATCATGAAGAAAATCTAGGTATTCAACAACACCTTTCTTATGAAGATCCTAAAGATCCGCTAGCCTAACAAGATCAGCAATGAAGAAATGTGGAAACGAATGAAGAAGCAGCTTGTTGACAATGACATGCTTTAGAGAGGCTGGCGATGGATTAGACACGTCCTCCGTAAACCTGCATCGAAAATCACCAGGTACTCCATCACCTGGAACCCCAGGGGCAGAGAAAGAGAGGACGGCCCAGAAATACCTGGCTCCGAGACATGGATGCAGAGGTCGCTCAGATGCGCAAGACGTGGGGACAGCTGGAAAGACTCGGCCAGAATCGTGATGCCCGGAGAGAGCTGGTTGGCGGGCTATGTCCCATACGGGACCAAAAGCGGAAGTAGTAACTATTAGTAATAATCAGCATTCGAATAATGTCATTATGACAATAATTTCAAACTTTCCGGTGGCTTATCTGAGCAAAATATTGGGTTGGCATTTTTCAAGTGCACTTTCGAGATTCTCGTTCGCATAATTAGCGAGAACCCGTCCAAGTGATGCATCCGAGATATTTACAATCAAATTGGAAATGATCAGTCACGTTTTAAGCTCTTAGGTTGTTCTTTGGTTCTGGCGTTCGACAGAACATCAACGCGATAACCCAAAACGAATCTATTTGTAATCAGATAATCATATCTTATTTGACAACGCGAAGCAAAGAAAAATTAAGTTCCTTCCTAATTTCTGCATAAATAAAACATTCACTATAATAAGAACACTTTTCACACTATATTGCTTATATCTTAGCGCGTTGCACGCTCAAAGTCTAGTTCAACGTGCGACACACTTATCTAACTGGGGATCAATACCGTTTTTAAATATAATTCCCCAATACATTTGTTCAAGGAACTTTGAACGTAATCGGGAAAATGTTAATATTATTTAAAATACTTATTTCTTTGAAAATAAAGAAGTTTTTGAAGGACTGGCTTGACAGTTTTTTTCTAAGTCGCCAGATGGCCCGTAAAACGCTGATTTTCAACCCATGGTTATGGCCAGTTTCGCTACGAAGCAACCGGCATATTGTATATCGATTGAAAGGTCACGAAACGGTCTTGAACGTGGAAACTTCCATTCAAAAAGGCAAAATTGGCTCGAAAATGGAGTGCATTTTTCATGCGAAAACGCGTTCTCATTGGCCCACAGCTTCGGCTTTTCATTCCGATTGATCGGATTGTTCGGCTTGCCGCGTGAGCACTGTGTGATGCGACCCGAAGGGCGGCTTCGGCAGTTTTCGTCACAGCAAAAAACCTTCTTCCGGCGACGCTTTGAATGAGAAACTTTTATTGATTGAAACGATGCCGGACAGTTTGAGAAAGCCGTAGAAGTTTAGGACGTTACACAAGTACCGAAAGGAGTGCAATAAAAGTGTTTGAACAGTGTATATCTCTTAGTTTTGGACCTATATTGGTCGGGATTGCGCTTTTTTTACGCAAACCTTTTATGAATATTTTTCTCGCATGCAAAACTACCCAAACACGGTTGACTTATGTCTTTTGCATCTTATTGCACCATATACACTCCGAAAATTATATAAAAACGCTTGCATTCATTCTAAACCTTATTCCTTGCCCACACTAAGATGAGCAAAATAAGTGTTTTTTCTCGAAAAAATATTTTCATAAAAATACTTACCAACCCTTTGTTTTACAACGAAATCGCATAAAATTTAAAAAAATTAATACACCTTTATATAAACAAACAGCACACCAAATTTCAAATAATTCCATTGAATACTTTTTGAGATACAAAATTAAACGTAACATCATCATTTTTCTATGCCGCTAGCCACCTTAAGATGTTCTGCTAAATGGAATGGTCGCTCGAAAAAACATAAATTAAAAATTGTGCAATGCTTCCACAGTATTAAGGCACTGAGTAGACGCCATTTTTACTTCATTGATTTCAAGGTCTTATAATTGCTTTAAAAATCTAAAGCCAGCCAGGAGACTAGTATTGGAAATACTCCCGTGCACGACGCCGCAATAGATCATTTGTATTACCCTTAATAGCTTCTTACTCTAGCTTTTTAAATATTACTGTTAATATCTTCAAAACTTACGAATAATATCTGTACAAAGTTTTTCTGACAATGCAAAAGAAAGTTCTTCATGTACTTGAGAAGCAAATAAATAGTTCCAGTTAATAATATAAATATTTACGAGTGATTAATATGTTTCTATTTCGACTGATGTTACATTTCATGAGCTAAAAATTGTCGTGATTCATTTAGAACGATTTTTAGCAGTGGCTTTGATCCACACAATTCCAATGTTAGAATTTCCCTGAAAATGATCAAAAAATGAATATTATAATAGATTATAGGTGGCAGTTATCATGTACATACATATTTAGAAGGTCGCCGGATTGAACAAATATCGAATATTCGAAGATAATAGCTTTGTGGTGATTACTGTTGCTGATGCCCTCCTTGGGTCGATGTCGACCATGAATGTACATCACAATTGCATCATTTTTTCATGCTGCACAGCTTTTCGAATTACTGAACAGTTGAATTTGTGAGGAACAAACTCTGCCGAAGCACTCACAGCGATAAACAAGACTCGGTCGATCGGCGTCATTTGCACACCGGTGCGTGCTTTGCGTTCAGCAACCAAGAGCTCTATCTGCTCCTCTCCAGCATACAGACGATGCTTCACAAGGCCTCGAAGGTAAATGGTCAACAGCACGTTTTTCCCAACTCGTGGTGTAAATGCAAAGAGCTTGCACATCTCATTTGCAAACATATTTGTACCGCAAGTGTGGTCTGCCCAATGGTCGACTCCTTGATTTCAACTCACCATAAAGTAGATCTTTGGGAATATTACCATTTTCCATCCTGTACGCATGACCCACCCAGCGGAGCTGTCGTAGTAGGGCGGACATGCTCCGTAAACCAGCTTTCGAAAGCACTTTAACATTAGTCAATGCTTCCATCTACAATATGCTCGAGATACGACGGAAGCTTCTTAGATGGAAAGCAGTCAGTTTCCGTTTGTGTCTTGAGTAGATGGTCAAGGTTTCGCTGCTATAGAGTAAAGCATTTAGTACGCACGCGTTGTATACCGTAGTCTTTGTCTTTAGAGTCAACTTGCGGTTGCCTTGACACGAGAGTTCAATCGGGACAAAATGACAGCTGCATTGCCAATCCGCTTATCTACCTCATGTCTCGCGAGAGGTTACCCGCAATGGTTGAACCAAGATATGTGAAATGATGTAATGATTCAGGCTTAAAGTTTCCAGAGTGATGATTGGAGGTGATACAAACCCTTGACTAATAATTTGGTCTTCCTCATGCTGATTCTTAGCCACAACTCTGCGTGTCGACGAAAATCAGTCCATTAGAGACTAGATGTGTTCTTGAGAGTGAGCAATAATGGTTGCATCGTCAGCGAACAAAGAATAACGGATTAGCACATCCCGTACCTTGGTTTGTGCTCACAACCGGTTCAGGCTGAAAAGCTTGCAATCACTTCGCTTGCATAGGTAAATGCCTTCTGTTCTCGTCCTGGAAGTGTGTTTCAGAATCACAGCAAAGAAAATACCGAAAAGTAACGAAGCAAGAACCCGATCTTGTTTCAAAGACTACTAAACTGCAATCGTTAAAATGTACTGTGACTTTCATTGGAGAGTGATACGAAATAACGAGTTTGAGCAGTCTTGCGGGGAATCCTATCAGATAAAACATTTTGAAAAGACTCTCTTTGCTGACGTAGCCGATTGCTTCGTTAAATCAATAAAAACAGCATATACTGACATTCGCTACTCCCGATACTTTGTTTGAAGTTGTTTCGGGGAAATCACGTCAACTGTTGACCTTCTCCTGCGGAATCCACATTGAGTTTCGGAGTAAACCTTATCAGCTAAAACTTGAATCCGGATCTGTAAGACCTTAGCAAACAATTTGCCTACAACATTCAAAAGAGAAATTCCTCTATAATTGTTGAAGTCGCCTGTATCACCCTTATTCTTGCATAATAAAGAATAAATTGGTGCTTACTTGGCCAGCCTTTATGAAGTGGGACATCTGGAAACTCAGATATTAGGCCCATATTATTGCATTTGCTAAACACATAAAACTGATAGTGTGTTGTGATCCATATGGTAATGAGCCAACACTTTATGTGCATCAATAGCCATTTCTGCATTCTGTGCCTAAAACCAAAAACTAATCAAGATGATGTATAGAAATTGTGATCACCAATGTTTATTTGCTTAAGATTCATAATAATTAAAACGAATTGCTTATTAATTGTGTGGCAATCTCTAGAACAGCCCCAGTCTGAAAAACAGATGAGTAAAAAATTACGCGGTTTCTCTTTATTATTTCCGTACATTTTTTATTGAGTGATAACCTATCAGACGCACAAAACACGTATTAGATGAAGGATATATTACGCTTGTTGGAATACCAGGAAATTTGTCCACTATTGAAACGTAAATTATCATGGATTGAGAATGTGAAATATCATCGGTCTGACCCATTTCATTTTTCGAAATCCTTGTTGTGTTATCCTCAGTTATCAGGTATCTTAACTTAGGGTCTTACGGTCAAAGTTTAAATCCAGTTCAGTTAGCACAAAGCTTCTATCAGTGGTATGGTATGAAAGCACAAGCCTGATTCAGGCAAAGTACCGCACAGTCAAAGACTGCACATGGGCTAAGATACTGTCAGATTGTCCAGGCCTAGACAGATATGAAGGGGGACATAGCAATGGAAATAAGAATGGCACTGGTCATTTATTGTTTCGGGTTGAAACTTCCGAATTAACTCTGGGAAGTTTCTTAGTTTGCATTAATGCGTTTAACAGGTGGTTGTCATTTATTGAGTTGTTTTGATCATTAGCCATTCGATGATGACAAAGACAAAGATTGTTTATAGCAAGCATCCTCTCATCACTACCGTAAGTACTGGAAACTGTCTGCGATTTGACTTCATAGAAGTTTCCAAGTATGTTAACCAACTTAACAGGAATAACATCATGTCCGTGCGGCTTTCATTGTAGTTCGCTTGAATGGAATCATCATAGAATCATAATCTAGTTTCTAAATTTTAAGTTTTCTCATTCAGAAACTGTCAACAAATCGGTAGGCAACCCACAGTGAAGCTTTTACTAGTGATTATTGAGTGAGCACTAGATCAAACGTTGTTCATCCTTCCTTTAAATACGAATGAAATATGGTTAGTAGATGATGCTAAATCACTTCGATTATTGCGCATATCTGTGAAATTATCGCCGTGACGTTAAAATGACTGCTGATTCCATGTGTGTATTATATCGAACTTCACCGCTGTGTTCCGATGAAAATAAAAATGATAAAAACTGCAACTTCATTTCTTATATTATTCACCTATTGTTACATGACTACTTATAAGATATCGGCAAGTTAAATTAACCTATTAGCGTAATTCCCCGTCACCACATACTATGTTCGATTTGTACAATTACGCTCGTTAAGTCGCGGCATTATTTTTGTTGCGTTCGTCGCGTAATTATGAGAACAAATGGACTGGCATTCCCGCCATCGGCTTTAGCAGCGTGCATCATTAACCGCCTCATCGTTTCTCTAAAGCGCAATGATTCGGCAAATAATTTCTCTCCATGCTGCCTGAAACAGCAGGTAACAGTTTGTGCTGGGAGAATATAATGAGGACGAGACCAACTAGAATTGTTATTGAAGTCGTGGGTTATCCGTGGATACATTGATTATTAGCCGACTACGTCCATCATTCCTAACAGTGGTACTGAGGCTTACTTACTCAATCAGTATTAAATATTTCTTCAGAGATAATACGTTTAAAATGCAAAGAAGAGTTGAGAAGTGTGAACATGGTTTGTCCATCAAAAATTCAACAATAAAATTGTAAACAAACACTTCCTTTCTGACAGTTACTGAAGCAATAATTGTGATATTGTTTATTTTACTTTCAATTCGCTAGATGTTATATGACGAATTCTCATACCTAGAAATTATTGAGATTCAAGTGCGAAAATTGGAATCTCCGAGCTCACTTCAAGCAGCCAATTCAGAAACAAATTAAGCAAATACGCAATAAACTCAAATAATAGCACGCAAACTAACAAAACGTTTTATATTTCATTCAAGTGTTAATTGCTAAAATCCTATAAATGAATTAGATCCTAGATTTTTTCAATTGCTTACTTCAGTTTTACAAAGCTTTTTTGATGCAAAGATGACTTGCGTATTTGTGACCAGATGAAAGTTAAACATACGAGTTTACATTAAACTCAATTAAAATTACGGAGAATTTTCATGGAAAAAAGAAAACATTATACTCTGAATGAATTAAACTCGCAACTATATAGCTTCAATTATTATTCGTCACATGAATTATGTTTCGGTAGGATCATGACTTCATTGATTATGGCTACCCTAATGTCTGCTTTCTTCTTATGATTTGATTTAGTTGTTATAACACCATCACAAGTATGAAAACAGCTCAATCTGTAATTTGTAATAATAGCTGGATATCCGCCGATCGTTGCTGAGGATGAGATTTGTATACGTTCAGAACTTCTATGCTACCGATGACATTTAAGTAGTTTCCAAAAAACAAATAACTGCGATTCCGTTAACAAATTGAATTGAATAAAATGTGAATAATCCCCTTAATCGAATATGGGAGATCGTAATTGTATGAAAATATCCAATCGACAGCACAATAAACTATTATTTAGACGAAAAATTTATAACCCATTGGTAAAGTTACGTTTATCGCAAACACCTTAACCTTCGCTTTCGAGAGAATTTCTCAAGCATGCAACCATCCCTGTCACTAATTACACGGAAATCCAAGTGGCTTTCATTGTTTGTGTAGAAATTTGAGCTCGGTGATGCCTTAGGTAAAAAATGTAGCTAAGTGGGATATGCCATGACTCCTGAGCATTGTGTACTTCTAGGTATATAAGACACACACACAACTTTTCTGGTGAACGTAGGCACCCAACCAACCAATACTTAATTTTAGTTTTTTTAATGTTTTTTTAATGATATAATTTTTTGTAGAGTAAAAATGATAAACTGCTTGTCCTGTCGTTCCCACTGATATATTCAAGGCCTCACTATACCAAGTAAAAAAAGAATATTCTTCACGTTAATTACGGGTGCCTGACTTGAGTTCGAGGAAAAATGCCCAGAAACGGTTGTATTTAACTGAAATCCCTGTTGATGGGTGCAGTTTAAAAGATAATGTGACATGGATTCGGAAATTTATTATAAACTATAATTTGGTTCATGTAGGTTGCTTCTGTGTGGATAGAGCTAGAATCGACTATCGCGTTGGAGTTTATGAGAGAGATATTTACATTTATATCTTAATGTAGTTTCAGGTACATTTTGTACAGTGAGATTCCCTGTGTATATCAATGATCCACATTGGTCAGGGCATGACAGATTCAATTTTGTAATTTTAACAAATACAGAATCACTTTGTTTCTGATTAAGACACGTCTCCATGAAGTAATACCAAGTTCAAACTAAAGGATGTTTATAACAATGGGGATGAAGATAGAATGATTGTGGAATGAATTGTAACGTAAAATATTTCAGCAATTGACCTTCGACCAAATTTGCGATTAGGTTTGACATAAAATCGCGTGCAAGCGTTCTTATCGGTTTTTATTTCGAACCTATACATTTTAGTGTCCCTTGGACAGAGAATGAAAGTTACGGAAGAGATGAAAATGAAAGTATTTTTTGAACGTGAGTCGCCAATCTGAATTTCGAAAGCACTATGACGAAACGGAAAATGGAATGTAGAACACTGCGCTTTAAGCTCCAACTCGTTTATTTTCATTGTAATATCTGAAAAACAGTTATGAAACGGTCAAATAATATTTGCGCGCAAAAATAATTACAAAATTATTTTTGACTAAACAGAATTAAATCGCCACGATTTGAATGAATGCAAACGGTTGATCTTATTTCATTTTAAGCATTTATAATGAGGATATAGAAAGTGGAAAGTTGGCATAATTTTTATTGGAAAATATAGCAAATATTACAATTTTATTTACATTCGATCGATAAATAAGTGAGATCATTAAGCTTTATTATTTTGCTGTTCGATGTTGCTAGGTTTCACGGAGCTAATTAATGTTTCTGATCCTTTGATCCTGGTGCTGCTTAAACCTGCGCTGATTCCTTGGAGTTGTCGCAGTGGAAAATGTTCCTTTTAATGACAACTTCATTTAATTACCTATTCGGTTAACAAGCATTTACTAAAAAATCAACGCTAGTCCTTGTTCAGTAAATACCAAATTAAGGAGTTTTCGTTAGCTGGATTGACCGCTACGCAAATCCAACTCGATTAACACGATAAACAATCTTTCATCTTTTTCGACTATAATGAGATTTTACACAAACATGGTACGGTTGAAAAAAGGCTTTCTCCCATTGTTGATCAGGTTCACAATGTCTCTGTTTCTTTGCAAGTTCGTGCTGCAAGGACAATCGACTTGGTAAACAAGTCAGCAACATGCTGCAACAAGTAAGCTGTCCTCCTCGGGTGAACGCATGCCAGCTAGGCGTATATCCGATCACATTCCGATGGCTTATCACTTGAATAACTTAGGTCACCGAGCCCGTGACTAAAGAATGCAAGTCGTATGCGAACTCATTTCAGGTCACAATATTCGAATTGATCGATCGACGCCAAATTCTAGCTTGCATTTGCCTCTTCGCAATGCTTGTGTGTGATGGAGACCAATTGAAAACTTGATTTTATTAGCCAGTGTGCTCAATATTGCCCAAGCTTAACACGAGAATTCACGGAGAATAGATGTAAAATTCATTAGTCAATAAAGAATTCTTAGAGCGTATAATTGTTCTCTTTCCTAGAGACAATAAAGAGTAGATAGTAATATTTTAAAACATGTGACGTCAATGTGTGTTTTTGAAGCTAATGTACTGGATGTAAATTAGCGATGTCATTTTTTAAAGTTGATTAAACACTGTCGCCGCTTCTTTCCCTAACTTAAGGAATTCTTATTTACTAGCCGAAATTCCATGCCAATTCCTTGTCAATCGCTCATAGAAAAAGAGAAATGCATACGTTATTCAGAAACCTTCGTTGAAGTTTCACATCAACTTGATGAAGTTCTCGCTCCTGTAAATATGGTCACTAATTAAAAAAGTTAATAAAGTTGAGACACTATTTTTAATTAAGCTTACATTCCGCTTTGCAGTCAGTTCAAAATTAGTGATAGTCAACAAAGTTAAACTTGAATGCCACTGTTATATAGGGTTCTTACAAAGAACCACGATGTTCAAACACTGAATCACAAAGTGATTCTTGGTCAAGCACTCGAGGCGCTGATGGATGACCAAAGTAATGTGTTGCTCACATCCCCATCCCTTAGTGAATTAAAAAGTATATCAAGCAATGAAATAATGTTTGTGGAATAAATGAGGACAATAGTAGCGCAAAATGAAAATCGAAAAATATGACGGGGACACAGATTTTGCGCATGAAACAACAATAATCGAAGGAAATCTGTGGGTTGATTACGCATTGAAAACAACTAGTTATGAGCAGCATTTTGGTACGAATGAAAAAATAAATGAAATTGTAACTGGGATGATTACCAACTCTGCTAACTATGCACATACATACATACATGCATACATACATACATACATACATACATACATACATACATACATACATACATACATACATACATACATACATACATACATACATACATACATACATACATACATACATACATACATACATACATACATACATACATACATACATACATACATACATACATACATACATACATACATACATACATACATACATACATACATACATACATACATACATACACAGTCTTTGTTCTATGCATCAGTAACTTGGTCGTCATGGTTATGATATCACATTATCCTACTACATGAATGGAACAAACCATGACTGAAATGCTGAATTTCTTCAGAATTTTTTGAAATGAGATGCGAACCACTTTAATTTATCTGAATTCTTAAACGAATTCTAGATAACACTATATTGCCTTGTATGAAAGCAAGTACATTGAAAAAACCGTTCAGCATTCATTTAGGATAATGTTTCTGTAGCACTTTGAACAGATCCTAAGCGCAGCATCCTCGTTAGGACCTCGAGTTAATCGCATTTTACTGTGAGGAGTATGCCTGCCATCGCACATTTCGCTATCCACAGGTGTACCACTTTTCAACAAAAATTGCCTGTGTATATTTAGCACAACCTGTTGTTCACTTTAGTTCTCAAAGTTGACTACAATCAATCCACGTCCCATATATTCTCACACAACCTCAAGTGGCACACTTTCTGACATGTTCTCTTATACATAACCATTTTGTGTAACTTAATTGACGAAATCAGGAAGCTCTTTTCAATCATATTTTCCATAAGAGAGAGTATCGTACAGAACCTTTTATCATAAAACGTGACTAGAATATCATTGCGCGTGTGAATTCCTATAAATATAAATAGATCAAATGCCAAGGAATTCAGCCAAGAATCTATGAACAGGGATGCTAAAATATTTTCAAAGATTTTTCGCCAGCAAAACTGAGTATCGATTTCAATAAATACATCTTTTTTACGGTGCACGTTAATTCGTTGTCCAGTATATGAAGCCGGCTGTCTTTTTATAATAACTTGATTTATGGTAGATTAGTTTAGTAAATTATTTATTTGTAGCAGTACATTGCTGAAAATCTAACGCCTTTTTTTGTTCAAGCACGAAAACGTACTGAATTCTATTAACATTCATACATTATTGAGGGGCATGGATGCCAAAAATCGTTTTGTAACTTCCAAGTAATGCGATATTGATTAAAAGGTAGCACGATCGCAAATGAAAACGTTCCGGAATTTAGACTTTGTATTGTTCAGAATGCCAGCACTTATTTTCATGAGTACTAAGTTTGTAGGCATTTATCGTGTATTACGTAAAGCGTTTTGTAACCTGCAACACTGTAGCAAAGAGGAATCAATGATTAAATTTTGTTGACATCACGTTAAATATGTATATCGTGTAACTGAGACAAGAGATCGTATTCAGGGATATATTAGTTTCGGGTTTGCTTGCAGCTGAAACAGTGAAGCTTTATTATAATTTATGTGTGGGTACAGCCCTGGCGATGACGAGAAAACTTTAGAGAAACAGCGTGTGATCGCTTACTTCCAGATGACATTCCTTAACATTTTTCAGACAACGGATTAGCGCATCCGGAGTTTTCAGTGTGTTCATCTTTCACTGTGAAATAAAAATATATGGAAATGACAATCAATGTAAAGTGTACGAAAATGTAAGAGATTAGAACGCGCAATGACCAAATATAAATATTAAGGCAGATTTTTCCCTCGACCATGATCACGAAAATGTAATGAATAATTAAGGATTTTATATGGATGGATATGATAATGATAAAATTTATCGATTGGCATTTGACAATAACCCGAATCGAGATGGGCGTGGTCTGGATCCGAATACGACAGACGGAATTTCGTTACTTTTGACACCTAAGCATGATAGCTGAATCCAATTGAACGAAGTAAATTTTGGTACAATTCTCTTGAAAGCCAGCTTATATTTCAACTTAATTCAACTTGTTCACTTTGTGATTCCGTGTCTGAACATCGTGGTTCGTTGTACGAACCCTTTATAACAGTGGCATACATATATAACTTTGTTTAACTTGTTCACGTTTGACTGAGTAAAAAATGCAATCTTGTCCATTAAATTTTGGGTGGATATACGTTTAATTGATAGTATTAAGTTTCTGGTGTGTTGAGACAAACCCAGATTTTTTCTAATGGTAGATCAGGAGGCCCTTTGGTTGAATCGTCTAAGTTTTAGCGCATCGTTTTACGATAGAGTCGATTGAGGGCACCCGTAATGGTAATGAGTAATTTATTAAGCATTCTAGGCAGCGGTAACCATGGTAGCATGGGTGGGTCAAAGTGACTAACCACTAATCGGTAGGAGCATATGAAAAAATATTGATGGAAAAATGGCTTTCGCAAAGGAGAATCAAACTGCTACTAAATAATTTTAAATTTCGATGCCATTTTTAGTGATCGTGTTAATTGAATCATATGGTATTTAGGCATCGGTAAGTTAAAAGCGCTGCGTCAATGCACGTTCAGGTTTCAAAATCGATTTATAGTTAGCCTTAAGACAACTTGCCCGATTATGTCATATTTAAATGGTCCATGTCAGTCGTAAAACAGAAAGAGGAACAGCCGCCTGATTACCGAGGAAGAGGTTGTACGCTAAACAATACAGAATGAATCGTGCAATTCGGTTGATAGCTGATCACATACTGTACGGAATGCCTGGCCATTATCAGCAGTCGATTTGCCAAATACGGTGAGCATTCGCATTAATCTGGTACAAGTCAACATGATCAAGTTCATTTGATACTACCTCACTTCTTCAAAAGTGCAAACCTAATAGGGTTAATGGTAAACAATTTGTTTGAAAAAATCAAATTAATTATTGAGTGCAAGATGAATACTCGCTACTTACTGTTGCATCAGTGTTGAGCGCGAAATTCTGGAGATCGATGTCCCATTCAACTTATTAACCTGCCTTAGAGTGGTCGACCGCTTCGACGTGTAGGCACTTATCTTACGGTTAGATACCACATCTTACCACTTCGGCATTGTCTAAATTGACGCTCTGATCTGTATCTAAAACATTTGCTGCCAAGGCTACCTTTTGACACGAGTTTGATTTTCCTTGAAGCTGATGTGAATTTCCTAAAACATCTGCCCTATTTAAACACCGTTGCGATCATTACATTTTGTTCTATTGAGGCTATTCGTGACGCTTAAATTGCACCTGAGTCGAGCGCAAACGTCACACGTATAAACGCCAGGATCAAACTTCTAATGATTTTTTCTGAAGTGCCGTTAACATACAAAACCGTATCTCGCCCATTCTTCTCTGATCCAACAACAATAACGCATTTGAAAATTTAATAACTCTTATTTTCTCATACGTTGTTTTAAAATTAAAAATGACCAACTCAATTAGGAAAGCCTTCGCATGGTCTCACTGTCAAATTTTAGCAGTCTAGACAAAGTTATACTTGTATGCCACTGTTAAATGGGTTTCACTATTAGACTATCGTGGTTTATTTTGGAAAAACACAAATCAATAGTAGCATAAAAGTATAACTTTGTTTATTACTTCACCACTATCTCAAGGCTCACTGTACCTGTTTTTACTGTTTCCACCTGATGACGGCAAACAGTCAAAAACTGGTTTTGATGTGTAAGGGATCGGATCTGCGCACTGCAATTTATGGTCTTCTACAAGCGTCTTGAGTGCTCGGCCAGGAATCACTTTGTGATTTTTTTATTTGAACATCGTGGTTCTTTGTTAGAACACTATTTAACAGTGGCATTCAAGTATACCTATATTTTTACCACTATACCACTGGTTCAAGGCTCGCTGAACCTGATCTTACATTCTACACTTGACGACGACATACAGACAGAAACTGGTTGTGGCGTGTAAGGGATGGAGATGTGAGCATCAAAATATATTATCAAAGTATAAAATGTTTAATTTGTGAGCATCAAAATATATTGTCACAGTATAAAATGTTTAATTTCGTTTGGATAATTAAGCAATTTTAGTTTTCCTAAATTGCGTTGTTCAACGTTAATTGTGAACTTGAAATTTCCATCAATGAAAGCGATGTCTCAAATAATAAAATGAAATTGCATTCCAAATTCTTTGATGGATCGACTGTCATTTGTTTCTTTGAGAATCTCCTAGTGATGCGTTGTCGACGTGCATTATTATCTTGGAATACTTTCGGAATAGCATCATTGCGGATTGGGAAATGGTGCAAAGTCAAGTACAAAAGGGTATCTCGCAAAGATTCAGTTATATCAAAGTAAAATTACTTATTAGTTTATTGTATAATGATTGGGTGTCACGCGGGAAATGACAGACGTGTTTTACAATGAATCCACTTTGAGTTGCGGTTCTAAACAGTCACCGCTCCAGCGACTCAGAATACGTCACGTCAGGTATGTGTATAAAAGATTACTCTCTAGATTGCTAAGCGGATCGCATTAGAGAATATTTCGCTTCAAAGATTAATTGAATTCGGGATGAGCGATCATGCCCTATTATTGTTCAAATTCAAGTGGGCTAACGAAAGTTTCGTGAAGATCTGACATCGTAACACAGCACGTTATCTGTTTTGCAAATCGGTAATGCTTTCCATACCAATCATTTAACAACGATGTCTAAATAATTGAGTGCTAAGTTCAGGGGACGGCAGCTGGAAAAGTTTATGTGGCCTCATCTGTAAACTCACTGAACATCTACCCTCAACATTGAACATCTATTTCTTCAGCCATAAACCCTAATTTGGAAATTAAATAAAAATCTGCATAATTTGTTCTTGTTTGATTAATTAAGCGTCTTAACAGAGTATAAGTATGACCATCGGAAGGTTTTCCTCAAAATGGTTGTGTTATGTGTTGTGACAATGTATTGCCCATGATGGGATAGTACGAATGTAAAGGTTTGCTGGTGCATTCCGGTTTATCTGTCACATCAAATAATCCTTTGTTTAGTCCAAGGCTTCCAAACATACGATTGAGGGAATAACAGGGAGTATTTCGTGAAATTTACGTAATATAAAATATTCTTGTTTTGTGACATTGAATACATTCAACGTGGTAAGTGCCTTGATCAACATGATTGATCAACCCATTAAATTTAGTTCAACATTTAGATCTTGTCAGTTTTGGCACATTTGAATATGTTTCTGTCATTCGTGTGTGAATAACGACACAGAATGAGTGAATTTGGTGTTCCTTGAAACGAAATCAGAGCTGAGTGCGAACGTCATGAAACCGGTTGATGGGTGTGCGGTGAGAAGCGGTGCACACGTAGATGCATATTTGAATAATTGTAAAACTAAATGTCAGCATCAAGAATGATTGCTGTTTTCTTATGAAGTGCTAAATTTAAGTATCGGCAAAATGCAATTCGATGTTTCCACACACGTGATTTGCACTTGCTCAGTGAGCTTGTGCTGTCAACGTTGAAAAGGTGTAAACCGACGAGCGTAACCTTGGTGCGATTACTAACAAATGAACAATAAAACACCATTCTTCATTTTTTATGCATCTTCTAAAATCGCAAGCCTGAAGCTAGACATTGATTCATGGAAATTGGATGGTATGTACAAAATTATCAGAAACATATCACTCGAATGCATGCAACTTCGATTTCTCAAACGATACGGAAACAGTAGAAACTAAACTTCTTGTAAACTAGGAATGTATAAATAGCATTGACTTAAAATTATAAAATAACGAAAACCAAGTATTCCATCACATACAGTCTACGACTGGTTTAGTGCTGTTTGCACTCATCTGGTTTGAGACAGTACAATCAAGATCCGCATGCCTTGAAACAGTGGAAGAATGGTAAACAGGTTGCGCTTGTAAGTCCACTGTTTGTATAACATCGACATGAACAAATTGTTCAATCACATGTGCCCAAACCAACGCAAATACGGATTTTTGTTCGTGGTCATGGGTTTAATCCCATCTGCATGTGTTTGGGCATATTGGGCTAACCTTATCCAGCAGTAGCTTACAAGAGCAACTAGTTTGCCATTCTTTCATTCTGTCTAGGCTTGCGGATCCTGATCGTACTGTTCTAAAGGTTTCTGTAAAAACTCGGTTCAAGGATGATTTGTAAGACAACACAATTGGATTTTAAGACAAAAATTCGTAACTGGTCACTTTATTGTGTCAGAGTGATCGTCACAAAAGGAATCTTTCGTACTGAATATTGACATGAAACTTGGTAGCTGGCGGGAGATCGTTGTGGATTGCTCGAAAGCTTCTTACAGGATTTTAAAAGCAAAATTTATCTAAGGCGTTTTCGTACGCATCCGTGATTTCCAAAAGCAGTGATCGTCATTCAAACAAGAGCAAGGGCATTGGTGATAAGCAAATTAGGATAAATTGGTGAGATTCCTTGAAAAACAAACCATGGACAATTGGCTTACCAAATGAAGACTTCACTTCATAGCGACCTGTGGGTAATAGAGTGTAAGATGTATAGATTATAACCAGTGATCGATAGTTACTAATACATTTTCATTAACTGTTACGAGCTAGAACACTTCGACCTAAACATTTTTAAAGTGAAAACCTCCTAACAACAGAGAAATACAAATACAATTCTAGCACATCACTTTAGGAGTCTTTTGATTGGCATTGATGCTCGGGTAACTTAACTGTTCGGTGAAGAATAAAGCAATCAGGAACTTTTGGTTGTCAGTGGGGAGAGAAGCTCGTATTACATGAGCAATGACATATATACAATATTTTTGACCCATTTAATCATAAACATAATTCGCAACGGCGGCAAGTTGATATAATGATGCCATGACAAACCACAGTAACAAACGAAGTCAAGTGGAAATTTTAATTATTATATTATAGTATTACACATGCTACAAAAATTACTGCTTCTATAAATTCATCAAACTAAAAGACAATATTTGATTTCTACTAAACTGTAACAAAGTATTCGTTTACTCTAAAGATGTTAATACTCGCAATCGGTATTGTGTAAAAAATACATCTAACCAAGCTTGTTAGATTTTTAATCCACCGAAAAACTAGTTCTTGTCAAGAAAAGAAGCTGCTAGCATTTGCCGTTTTACAAAATGTCCTTAAAGAGCCTGAGCTCATTATCTATTTAATTAATAAGCCTTGTTCATCTACTAATTCTATTCTCATCATATGTAGACACGCAAGGTCTCCTCCATTTGATGCGAATATTCGAGTTCAAAATTTTGATTGGCCTAATTAAATGGATTAATTGACGGTTATTCCATTAGCGGAGTAAACATAACTAATCCGTTTCACAGAAAATAGATAAGATGTATCAGATACTGACTAAATACTGTCAATCAGAATTCAATCAAAGGTGTTATATTGATAGACAGCATAGTTTGAGCTGCGCTACAACATGCGTGTTATTGATTCGATTATGATGAATAAAAGCCGGTATTTCATGTTAATAGCCGGTAAAATTGTGATAATTTTGGTTGGAATCAGATTGTATGTTAGAGATAGCTTAACTGGTAAATTGCAGTCAGCAAACTGATGTTGCGGAAACTGCTTAATTGACGTAGCGAAATAGCACATAAAATGGGTCAATCTCTGCATGCACTCAAATAGTATGTATATGAGCAGCTACATAGAGAGAAAGAGACAGAATTGCCAGATGATGGCTAGTATTTTATATTTCATTTCTTATATTCAAAACACAATATACAACAGCAAATCTGTTGTTTCAACTACATTGTACCCATTCAAACCAATTATTACTTTGACATACAAAGAGGTTGCTTACCATTTCTACGAAATTGTTCAATGTAATGCGGTTTGCACAAGATGATGCCATCCAAACAAGCGAATGTTCCAGGACTAGGAAGTAAGAAAATAACGAGGAATTATTTTTATAAAGTATTCTAAATGATTCACATGTGGGCATCAACTTCAAAATCGTGAGTCGTGTTGCTTCATTAGCATGCCTTTTAGCATTACATCTGAAAGACAACAAGATAATTAGAACGTTACGTAGAGGACGTATCGATAAGTTTAATCAGTGTACAGAGTCAGGAAAGTTGTTGAAGATTGTATTCAGAATGGATTTTTTGCATATTTGATTATCTGTGACCCATCGGGTTATACTGAGTTATGTTCTCAGATAACAAACCCATTCACTCTAAGAAGGCAGTTTAATAGATAGAGATTCAATATCCTTAGTCTGGATTATGTTTAATGGGTAAATTATTTTTGCCAGAGGCTTTGTTTCTCAAAACTATTGGTTCTCGTCTATAGAAATTATGAAACATCTAGTACGTCCGTCAGATAAAGCAATGATCTTACAACAAAATCTATTTCAAATTTGCGTTGACAGCAATACATCATCAACATCATCTGGGACAGCAGTAAACCGGCTACAACTATCACCAATTGCCTAACTCCAATGCAAGCATGACAAAATGAAATCGTCGAAGATGGGAAGTGTGGGATCTAAACAGCTGCCAAAGATATAGAAACGGAACATAAACAAACTGGGATGGGTCGCATAAGATAAATGAAATATGTGTTTACTGAACGGGTAGAGAGACATCAGTACGACAGATTCCTTGCGGCATTCGCAGCTATTCATCAAAACACACCTTCTTCGTCACTCCACTTGACAACATACACGATTCGGCAAACATTCCAAATGAATGTTAACGACAAGACCGCAACCAAATGAGGTTTCGATACGTATTCTCAGGCATAAATAACTACTGCGAGACCTGACCGTTTGACCACCACGAGTTCTACGTCAATCGGGAGGCGATTATGTAAAACGTATCCGTTTCTAAAGTCAATTGTCCGGGATCCGGGAAACTTGACTCGACCGGCGCGGCCTGTCTATGTTTATCTGCTTCCCTATAGGAACATTATTGTCGGAGAAATAAGTAGCGATGGTTTACCTGATGATTAAACTGTTATTGACCCAATTCTAAAATGTGTTCTAAGCGGTTTTGGAATAAGCTTTAAATTCCAAAAATGCCCTAATGGCGCGCCTCTCATATAGCACATGAAAACCAAGTTCAGCTCCTGGCCTGCACAAGTGGTCCTGTGTGACCCGGGGGAACTGCTTTTACTGACAGTAGCAAGGTCGAAGGCGGCTGACTGGCGCCTGAAAACCAGCATGCTTCGGGCAGGTGGAGCTCGTAAGTCCATGCAGGCGGTCCACATAGGGGAAGGAAAATCATTATCTCAAAACTCCACTGCCTTGTGGTTACATCCAATCGAGAAAAATATTTCAGGAGTCAACCTCGAGAAAAAATACGGAGCCGGAGTCCTGTTAGGCAATCCGAAGTTGTATTCAACCTCGTCCTGTCAACTTCTTTGAAGGCATCATTGTCCCAACGTATAAGCCTAGTTGTTGCTTTGGTTCCAGTGGGGTCGTGGAGATGGAGCACCTGCTGCATAGGCAACAGCAAGTTATCCATTTCGAACTGTCCTAGTGTATATCTCAACGCACCAATGGAGAGAACACCCATTCAGCTTCTATGGATACGGGAAACAGCAGATACCGGTTAAAAGCTATGGCTCGACTAGCGTAGAGTTCAGCGAGTTGCCCTGCTTCCGATGGTGGGAGCGATTTTCAGGTCTTATTGGACGGCTATCGCCCGCCTCAGCCTGGGCAGCCCCCAGTCAATAAGATGCCGTCTCGCCACGGTCTGCTATTCTTATTGGGTGCATGGGGATTAGAAATCAACCGACAAGAAGACTATTTTTGCGCACAATCGAAACGAATTACTAAACAACAGAGTTCAACTCTGAAACTGGGAACCTGGAACATCCGGTCCATGCTCCAAGGATTTCCTGATGACTTCTCGAATACCAAAGGCATAAGAAAATTAAATGTGATTAACAATGAACTAAAAATGCTTAAGGTCGACGTGACCGCCCTGCAAGAGACGCGATTAACATACACTAAGAGAAATAGATTACACTTTTTTGAAAGGAAGTGGCTGTGATGAGCATGACTACATGGAGTTGGGTTTGCCGTGTAAAACAGCCTACTTAAAGCAGCAGAACCAAGCAGCCGCGTGAGCGAACGAATTTGGACTCTAAATCTGAATTGCATTACTGAAAATATTACGATGGTTAACGTCTATGCATCGACGCACTCTGCGACGCCTGTTAAAAAAGATACATTTCACAACATTCCTCAAAAACGTGCCATTAAAATCTGTGTAGTGGTTAACTTTCGTTTGAAGCCAGAATTTTATTAATAAGTAGTATATGACGTTCGAAAAGCAGGACGGAAGAACACATTCGATTTCGCGGTTGTTGCCGCTCATCAGGTATGCGTATCCGTGACCTGATATTCAAACGCTGATCTTACTTTTTGTTAAACCCAATTATTTTTAACTTCGTGGATTAATCTTCATTTGCAAATAGAAATTTAGCTTACATGTGGGGACTAAGCTAAATCAGATTACGAGAAGGTGCAGAAGGTTGCAGAAGGTTCGGATTAGCAAAACCAATGAAAATGGACAACGCTTTTAGAACTGAGCACACTTTCTTTAGAACAAAGCCACAGCATATAGTCCCTTGGAAACATCCTCGGTGTAATCATTGGCATCAGCTTGATCTTATTCTTGTACTTCTCACCAGATCATATCGAAGCGCAGAATGCGACACTGAACATTCTCTGGTTTGTGCAAAACTGAAGCTTCCCGACACGAGATTTCACCGCACCAAATTGTCTGCTAAGCCAAGAATAGATGTTACTCGCATGTGAGAACCGTATCTAGCTGCGCGATATGCAAAAGCCTTCACAGCCGAATTCAAAAAGACACCCACACTCGCATCGCCTTCAGAAAACTGAAATACTTCAGAAAACTTCAGAAAACCATAAATATATACATATGCCGAGTCGCACTTTCTACTTACGGCCCTAAGAAAGCTCGAACGAGCGACTGCTTCGAAGCAAAAGCTCATGAGATAACTGCTGTGTTGGATTAGAAACTGTCAGCATTCTTAAAGTTCAAAGGTATGCCAACAGATGAAAACTTATAACTTCGAAGAGCAGCTAGAAATAAGGTCCAAATAACTGTAAGACGATTTGCAAATGACTATTGTACTGAAATTAGCCTCGGCATCAATAGAGCCATTGGTCCAAAACCAATTTAAAATGGCTCCCATTAAGTCTGATACTGGTAACCCGATTGTCGACGAAACTCAACAGATAAAAAGATGGGTAGGGCACTTCTCCTCTCTCTACGCTAGGGTCAGTACGGTTTTACGGCATACACTTAAAAATTATAGTGGTTGCCAACCACTGCACATCTAGATACTCCCCTTACGCTTGATGAGCCTAATAGGGCAATCGGTCGCTTAGCGAATAGGAAGGCCCCAGGTGAAGACGGAATTACACCTGAGCTCTTCAAGTGCTGTAGAACAGTTTTAATACAGACATTTCATCGATTGCTTCTTCAGTGTTGTCAGTAGCCTTCTGTCCCACGAGATATGTGAGACACAAAGTCTATCACGCTATTTAAAAATAAATGTGATATAGGCGACTGCAACAATTAAAGAGGAATCTCTCATTTCAATGTTGTAGGCAATTTGTTTGCTAAAGTCTTACAGATACGGCTACAAGTTTTAGGTAATAGAGTTTACTGCGAATGTCAATGTGGCTTCTGCAGGGGAAGATCAACCGTAAACATGAGCTTCTCCCTGAGACAACTTCATGAAAAGTCTCGGGAACAGCGTATGTCACTATACGCTGTTTTTATCAATTTAACGAAGGCATTTGACTCCATCAGCAAAAATAGGTTTTACAAATTGCTTGATCTTATAGGCTGCCCCCAAGACTGCTCAAACTCGTTATTTCGTTTCACTCTGGAATGAAAGTCTCAGTACATTTTAACGGTTGCAGTTCAGATGCCTTTCAAATTCCCCGAGACGTCAAACAAGATGGGGTTCTTGCTCCCACACTATTCGGTAATTTCTTTGCTCTGCTTCTGAAGCACGCTTTTAGGGCGAGAACAGAAGGCATTTACCTACGCAAGCAAAGTGATGACAAGCGTTTCAAGCTGAACTGGTTAAGAGCATAAACCAAGTTACTAGATGTGCTAATCCGACGATACAGCCATTACTGCTCACTCCCAAGAACACCACCAGTCGCTAATGGACTGTTTTTCGTCGGCGTGAAAAGACTTTGGGCTAACAATCAGCATGAGTAGTATTGGTCAATAGATTGTTTCGCCTCCAATCATCCCTGTTGGAAATTGTCAGCTTGAACCAGTACATCAATTAACAAGTCTTGGTTCAGCTGTTGCGGATAACCTCTCGCTAGACACGGAGATTGATAAGCGGATTAGCAGAGCAGCTTTCATTCTGTCCCGTTTGAACTCTCATGCCTGGTTGACAGTGAAGCCAAAAATGATGGTATACAGTCAGTTCATAAGAAAATGCTTTACTTTATGGCAGTGAGACCTGGACCATCCACGCAAGACACAAACGGAAGCTGAATGCTTTCCATGTACGAAGCATCTGTAGAATGTTGAAAATATCGTGGATGAATGAAGTTTTTCTAAAATTGGTCTACAGAGCATGTTCACCCTACGACGATATCGCCGACTTTGGTGTTTTGATAACGTCTACAAAGACGTTTAAAAAATAGATATGGAAGCTCTTGTCATTGACCACGCGAGTTGGGAAGAACTTGCTCTTGACCGCTCACATTGGAAGCATTGTGTAAAGCGTCGTCTGCAAGCTGGGGTGGAGCAGATACAGCACTTGGCTGCTGAACGCACATCACGTTTCCGGCGTGCAACTGACGCCAAACGACCGAGTGTTGCCTATCGCTTTGAACGCTGTGGAAGAGATTTTTCCGCCCGAATCGGACTGTTTAATCATTCGAAAAGCTGTGAAACATAAAAATTCATGCGATTGTGATGTACATCCATGGTCGACATCAACCGAAAGAGACCACCATTAACTATAGAATGAGTAAAATGGGAAAATTGTTCTGGTGATTCCACGTTTATATACCGTTTATTTGTTGTTACGAGTTTGAGCTGTAACACAGTTGCTCTACCTTCAGCTTGAACTCCGTATTTTTGTAGTTTAAGCGCAACTCATTTCAGCAGCGACCCAGGAATATTGGATGATTTCCGCTTTTTGTTCGTTTAATTGAAGCGCTAATGTTAAAGGCATGCTCACACCTACAATCCAGGTACTCAAGAATATATTTTTTGTTCTTCTGGTATGAAAGCGAGTAATGCTCCTGTTCAACTCAAATACTGACCAACAATCTGAATAAACAACAATTGTATATCATAGATTCGTTAGGAATTCACTTCGCACTTTCTAAATCCGAAGCCTCTTGATTATATACTTGAACCGGGTTGGTCTGCACAGAAGGTATACACGTGTGGACGTGCGACCTGCATTGTTCGCCCACTTAAGTAGTACTTTTAAAAATATTGCTTTAAGCTCTGAGAATTCCTTTCTAATTTTCTATATCGGTAGTATAGTTACATTGTAGAATCAGATGGATTTTCATAAAAAGTAAAAAGCAGCTCGTTTAAGGGGGGTTAGGTTTTATTCGTCCAAAGCATCTTTCTGCGGAACGAAGCATTCATAATTTTCTTGTATCTGTATAAGCGGGCCTTTACCCCCGTTTGCACTAGCTAATACTGCTGTACGTGACATCATCAACGTTCTGGCTCTGGCAACGTTATAATAAGGGTGTATAGGCCTAACAACTTCTATGGGTTCAATATCAAACAAGTCAATTAATTGCAATTGTGATAGGTTTATTGTTCACGATAGGTCAATCAGCATGACAATGGTGTAACGAAGGTAAAATGTTGAGTTTGCTTCAGCATATGGAAACTTTAGCAAATAAATACGTTCTAGTTGAGGGTTCATCAACCGTGCTACACCCTAGCAATTCAGCATGGAAGTAGTAACTTGCTCCGTAAAATGTAACATGCGTAACAGCTTACAATGTTTAACCACTTTTGTGTCGAAGAACCTATAGCTTGGTACAAGACCGTAGAAGCCTCAATGAATTCGCCTTGTATCCGTCATTTAAGTTTATACAACAACAATTCACCTATTTATAATCCCGAGTGTGGCATTATGTATTTAGACAAAATCATCTTTGTTTTCGCTCGGGATTGGCTCAGACTCTACAGATCGCATTTTATCTGGTACTGTTCTGTCGTGTTCAAATCACTTTTACAGATCAGGAATCTGTATTCAGGTGGTGTTATTTTGAAAAGGAAATCGAATAGACTTGATTACTTAATAAATTGAGTTTTGTTAAAGAGTTAATTAATGGCGTACAACAAGCTGTGATTTTGTTGCCATTCCACTTGTGGATATAAGCAACTGAACAAGCACTTCATAAATATTAATAAAGAAAAGCCACTACTCAAAACAGTTGCGTTCAAGCACAACTTTTGTAGTAAGAAACTACCACGATGTCCGGACAAAGTTCGAAACCAATAGAACCATGCCCTTCACGAAGTTGTTAATCGGAAAAGAACCCCTCGCTGACTCGTTAATCTGGATTTAACTGCATTTCACATGGGGCTGTAAACGCAGTTGCATACTTAATTAATGCAGGTCTGATTACAGTGTGCAAAATTATTTTGTCGACGCTTTCAAGTGTGTAAAGAGATACCGATTTTGTTGTCTATGCAACGCTTTTAGAAATAATTCACACGTTATTGTTTAATTCAAGATTTTAGCGCTGATCGCTAACTTCATCCAATTAATTGATGAAGTGCGAGTTTAGCATAATCAGTAGAACATTTCCTCTCTGATAACTATCTTCACACTTTGAACTATGCTTACGGGCACATTACTTCTAACATCCGCACCACAAAATCTTATAAAAAAAGCCTGTTGCAAACATTAAATAAGCTTCATTCCAGAATAAAGCACATTGAAAGTTCAGTATAATTAGGAACATATCATTTTGCAGAATGTAGTGCAGAACAAACTTCAGTACGTGCAAATTCCTAATTCCATCCGATTTTTTTCTACTGCCATAAACTGGCTGGCGATATAAGGATTAGCGTCATTCGAGCTATGATCTGTAACTTACATGGCATTTATGGCAAGCGCTTACAATTGATTATAAAAATTTCAGCGGTATCTAACTGATAATTGTTAAGCCCTTCTTTGATTTACTCTACAAACAAATTATCAGATGAAGCCTCATTACATCAAATTGTCACCCAAATGTGTTGACAGCATGTATAGGTGAAATGCAATATTCAACTGGACACTAACTGTAAAGCTTTATAATAATGCAGTATTTCTGTATTCTGTAAATGATTTAGTGTTAAAATGATTGTTGCTAATTTTATAAGTTTCTAATATAAACTTCCCCAATGTCTACTTCTATTATTACGATATTTATTATTATTCATTATATTTATTTATTATTACGATGTATATAGCCTATTCAGAGCGCAGATCGTTTTACATATGTGACTGATTATCTAGGCGGAACTGCATATGATTCGAGAAGGAAGCGAAGGTTCTATGTGTGATCTTTGAAAAGTGATATTTCGAAATGTTAATGGTAGTTCCATCGACTAAGTGCGTTATACAAATGCAGTACGTTCTTCACAGCAAAGCCATGGATGAGGACGTAATAGACAGTGTTGATCGAATAAATATTATAAAAAAGACTTATATGTTTATCTCTTACATGAAACTCTTGATACTGAGACATTGAGAAACGTCATTCTTTATATATTACGCATGAGCGACCGCTTAAAATGTGCTTATTTAAGAAATGTACAATAATTGATTGGAATATGTTTGGGACCGATCGTGTAACGATAATGGAAAGAAATTTGTGTGCAATCGATTAGAGCAGTTTTTGGTAACGTTTTACTTCTAACACAGAAGCTTCGTCACACCAAGGGACAGGACAGACAACATGATTAAGTAGCAGTCAACCCACCACCACTGATTTGACCTTCCCACTAAACAGCCTATGGTAAGTCTACGGTGTCACTTCACGTAGACATGATCAGGATCAGTGGTCGATTTGACGAATACGCGTGTATGCACATCAATCTAGCACAAGTGAACACGGTCAAGGTCAGTTGACACTGTGGCCCACATGCGGAAAAATACATAACTAATGGGGTTACAAGATTTTTGAATGAAAAGAAAAAACTAACTATTAGGTATAAGTTGACTAAGACTATCTACGTTCGTATCAGTGCTGAGCGCCAGATTGCAAAGATTTCTGCCCCATCTACCGCATTGACTGCTAGTCAACCTGCCTTGCAATTTCGACCGCCTCCGCATGTAGGCGTTCGCCATACGATTTAACACCATGTATTAACACTTCCACATGGTCTAGATTGACGTTGTGGCCTGTATCTAAAACGTGCTCCGCCAAGGCTGAATCAAGAATCAGGGATTGATATTCTCTCGCATTTCTGGGCTGCCTTTTGGCTCGTGTAAAGTTTTCTATAAGTCTGTCCTATACAAATACCAAAGCAACCCTTACATTGGATTCTGTAGATACAATTCATGATGCTTGATTAAGGTGTCTTATCCTAAAGATGCATTAGGGTTGAACGGATAGTTTTCCCTTTTTTATACGTCACACGTATGGACGCCTGGTTGAAGATTCTACTGATTGCTTCTGATGTACCTTTAGCACACGCCATACAAACCGTATCTCGCCAATTGTTCGCTGATTTAGCCAATGGGTATTTTACTCTCATCAATCGACTGGTCATGCCTACGACACGTGACACACCGTAGACTTACTATAGGCTGTTTAGCGGTAAGGTCAAATAAGTGGTAGTGGGTTGACTGCTACTTATTCATTTTCCCTGTCCTGACTATCACCCTTGGTCTGACGAAGATTGTGCCAGGTATGGTATGATGGTATGAAAGCACAAGCTTGATCCAGGCGAAGTGCCGCACAGTCACAAGCTGCACGTGGGCTAGAATACTGTCAGGTTGCCCAGGCCTACACAGATATGAGGAAGAAAAAAGAACGAGAAATGGTAGTTAGACTCCAGCTTATTTCAGCATGCAGCTCACTACCCGTGGTCAATCAATTTAGCACGGTGTTAGTCGCACAGCACAAAGTACTGCACGAGTGCACATCCCCGCACTTCTTTTTCAAAAGTGAAACATTACCAAAACTGCTCTAACCGATTGCACACAAATCACTTTCCAAATGTACAATACTTTTTCAAATGTGGAATGTCATTTGATAAAATTCTGTGAATCAACAGGAACAGCGGAAAGGGACCGCATATGACCGAAACATACCACAGTAAATACATCGATTTAAGTGCAAGAGAGTTATGGAAAACTGGGTAAACGAGGTAAAGCTGTGAGGCTGTGGTGCGCAACGTTGACAATGAAAGAACACACTCTATTATTGTGTTAGAAGAGACAAATTTGTAGAAAACAAAATATGATGATCTTTGATATGCACGTTCAATGATGAAACGTTGGCGCGCACTCACTAATGACTAACCAACGCTGGAAAAAACAATTTATTTTGACCAGGTATACGGAGTTTTTTCTTCACTTAGGGTCGTCCGCTTAAGTTTTACACGGGATGAATGAAAAACCAAACCAGTATTAAAAAAACCTAATTCATGAAGATGAATGGTTGAGTACATGCCGAAATAGAACGTTTAATATTACAATTAAACACGTAGTGAAACGTAATGACTAGTCATCCATTTGACTGGATGTAAGTTTGTCGCACCGAGATTGAGCACAAACAGCGGTGTATGTTCAATAACGTTCTATCCATCAAAAATGTACAAATTATCTTAACAACAAAACGCAGACATCAGTGTTCAACAACAATAGGTGGGTAGGTTCTCAAAGTGAAATTGAATAAGCATATCGCGAACAAGCACAGCTCCAAGCTGCACAAAAATCCAATGATGACACCACGACGCGGATGTGACTCGCCGCTTCAAAAGTCACTGCCCCTTGTCCTATCCAAGTACATTGTATGGTGCACAGGCAAAAACTGCAGTCACCATCCTATCAACGGGGTTATCGGGCTCCGAACTGGAAATTCCCAGAAAAGGGCGTATGAACCGCTTCGTCGGTCACCGGCCACCGATAGGTGCGAACCTCTCTCGCTCCACTGCCTTGTGGGTTAAGCCATCGCGCTAAAGGCTCGGGGTGGGACCCCCTAAACGAAATCTCCTTTACTTCGGTGTAGGCAACCGGGTAGTATCATGCCTACGTTCAACGATGACGATGATGACAACGCCGCATGCAATCACCAGGAATACTACCTTCGAAAGCTATTCTCCAGAACCCACTTCGCAAGCACACATCATCCCCTCACCCTCTCTCCCTGATGCACTTCGAACCATCAATGCTGGACGCATTCCGTCGCAGCCAACTGTCCTTAGACAGGTGTCGATACCCAACGCTCTCCTCCGACCGCGCGCCCCGATCAGGCTTGCATCGTTCAATGTCCGCAGCCTGCAACAACCAGAACAACAGCTTGGACTAGTTCGCTCACTAGAGACACTAGGTATTGACATATGTTGCCTATCGGAAACTCGTCTTCGCAACACGGATTCGGTATTGCAACTGAGTTCTCCTATGCCTCGTGGGAGTATGAGAGCATAGATACTACTACAGATTTAAAAACCTATTTTGGTTTTTTTGTCCCAAATCACGCAGATCCTTTTCTTCTTTTTTAACAAATGGTTAAGTATTTTACGTAATTATTTCCATAATATAGCAGTGTCAATTTGAGACAATAGCGAGTAGCGAGGACAACTATTACTGGACTTTTGCTTTTGTTACAGTACTCCAAAATGTAACTCGAGCTCAAATTTTTAAAAAGATTCACAAAGCTGCCATTAGAATACTCGCACACTCATATAGTTCTTGTTAGATGATTATGAAATCAAAAACACTGACATAAACTTACAGAACAGGTCGCTGACATGCGGTGCATTTGAAGCAAGATTTATGATAAATACGTTCTTCAATGGATATTCTATCCACAGGATAAATACGCTTGCAGCAGGAAAAGCAATATTCTGGTGCCTGTTATAATAAAAACAAGAATGAACCCCGAACGTTTGACATTCCGCGAATTTTCACACTTGGGATATATAAATTATCAAATTCGTCGAAAACAAAACGATATTACACAGGTTACAGTAGTTGAATTATTGTCACACCAAAGTAGCTTTAAACGTAATAATAGAAGGAATATATTACCTGTACCATCAATCTTTGAAAGGGAACGTTTCGAATTCTTTATGATTATGAGCAACATATCATTCCTATATATTTCGTTAGATGGTCTATATATTTGTTCACAAACGATAAATAACACGCATGAAAAAACTAAAACATAGAGCAAGCATTTGATTAGATGTATGTATGTATGGAGGCACAAGTCTCATCCAGGCAAAGTGCCGCACAGTCAGAGACTGCACGTGGGCTAAGATACTGTCAGGTTGCCCAGGCCTAGACAGATATGAGGGGAAATAAAAATAGAATTAGAATTAATGTTAGCAACTAAGGGTGTGGAAATAATCACCAATTTATCGTTGTAGTTTGTGTTTTATATAATAAAAATAATTATATATGAAGGTAATACTGTTTAGAAGTTTAAAGGGCTTGTTTAAATACAGAAACACTGCAACTAATGATGTAATTGCTATAATAGTTGGTATATTCGATAAACCATGTTTTTGATCAAGTATTTACCTGGTAAGAAATTATAAAGGAAAATATTTGATAGAAATACAGATAATGTTTAAATTATAAAGCTGACATTTGATAGAATAATTTGGCAACTGTACACATGATAGCCGAATGTCAAAAGTATTTACGTTTAAAATATATATTCAAAATAATCTTCAATGCAAACAAAAACCTCAACGATACATCATTCATTTGTGTACATTACCTGAAATTCAGGAACGCGTTTTGCTTGTCCATTAGTGAAAGTAGACGCTCGTCGCAGTTTAGCTCGATAAATGTTATCAGCCCGTGTCTTAATCAGAAAAGAATGACAATTTCTCATAACAACAACTTCGGAAAGACAAACCAAAAATTACTTACAATTGGAAATGTTCAACAAATTACTACGGATCAACTGTAGTAGAAGATTGTATCATCATATATAAATTAATAGGCCATGGTATTCCTATTTTATTAATAACATTTAAATCCATGAAAATCAAACTTATAAATGGCGTTATTTGACTAAATGTTAGCAAAATCGTCGAAAATAGTTATTTAATATTTCAACATCAAATTTATTAATTATAATAATGAACTGTGCGATGATGTAATGGCGAAGTATACTGATTGTCATATCGCATTTGTATAAGAGGTCAAAGAATTAACAAATATTTGCAAGAATATTCTGATTGAAAACATAGCTCCGTATAAATTTTCATCAACTTGAATAACACTATTTATGGTCCAACAGATTTTCATAGCATTCACTCATATAGGAAATATATCACGAAAAACGTTTCTCAATGGACTCAGACCAAGCTGAGGGAAAAGGAATTAATACTTTTCTTTATAAAACTATTGCGAAATTGAATCAATCAAAGTTTTTATTAAAAGATTTTACAACTTTTCCTCAAACATCTGGATACTTGCTGTCTTGCACCTCATCAACCGAATTTAAATGATCTGAACAGAAATTATAACAATCATTTACGAAATGTACTTTAGAAATCATTGGCAGTCTATTATAATATTTTGTACTTTCCATTATATATTATAAAACAATCTACAAATATAAGGGTTACCTCGTTTGGATAATCCTTAATGCTTTCGGTATCCTTGAGCGATGACGTTTCAGATGAGACATGCTGTGTCCTCATTATATTTTTCAGGTGAATATGGGCTATGAGTGCTTCAACGCGAGACGATACAGTCTGACTTTCGTTACAGCCATTTTCAGACGTATTTTTATCAGTTTTATCACTTTGTTTACTGTTATCACATGTAGACTTAGATTTATTGAGATAATAACCGTTGGATATTGTGGATGCTTTTCCCTTGCAACTGTTCGAAGAAAGGTCAGGGTTAACTTTTTTTGGAAATACTCTTGATGGCGTTTGTGAAAAGTAGACTTGAATAGCAGGAGGCAAAATTTTTCCCATTCGACTGTTATTATAATCGATGTTATCTGCAAAAACTCGTCCAGTGCTATCACGATCAGATATATTTACATTCATTTTTTTAGATGATATTCCTGATGCAATAAAATTTTGACGATTCTTGGAATTTAGAATTGAGGGAAAACTATTTTGACGGACATATCCATGGATATCCGGTTTTGGTGTAACATGCATTTCTTCAAATTTGTTTTCAGGTGAATGTTTTTCGGGCTTTTCGTCATCCAGTATCAGCCTGGAATCATGCATTGAAATATTTCCATTTGAATGTTTTGTAAAATCAGCTGAATGAACGCCATTTAATATTGGCTTCCAATAGTTATCAAAACTTTTCCCATCAAATTGGAACATTTTACCGCATGTTGGATTTTTGAGCAAATAGGCAAGGTTGTATACATATTCCTCATCAATGTTTAAGCGAGAAAACCTCATTCCGAATAGTTTTTCGAGTCTTTTTTTCTCTGAATATTGTAAATCTTGTCCGGTAACATTTGATAAGCTTCTGTTTTGCATCAATGGCATAGCTTTTTCATCATTTGTTTACAACCAATATGAATAACGATAGCAGATGAAGATATTTAAAAAATATATCTAGGTCACGTTTCAAGTTCACGTCTCTCGTGAATTTATTACGATAATTTTGAATGAAATGATTTTGCCCAACATTTCAATTTCGTGTGATTGTTCGGGCACATAATGATTCCATAAATGTTTGATTACCTTCATTTGATTAGGATATCAATATGATTTCTTTCTTATTCATGATAAATAAACCTCAAAAATAAGTTTAAAATCAAGTTGAACAGTTCAGTTCAGTTCAGTTATCACAGGACTGTAATTGACTAACGAGCAAATTAAGCGTCCAGATTATCTTTGATGGTGTAACACAGAAAAGCGTCCACCACTTCAAACAATATCTTCACAAATATCTTCTGGCATGAGCGTAATTTGTATTGCTACCGAAAATCTCACCTCACCAAATGGTGAGAAAAGACATTTGAGTGTTCCAAACACAACATAAGGATCATAACAACTATTTAATGTCAGGTAAAAATCAGGAAATAAAGAAGGCCACACTGAGTCCAGTACATTCTTGAAACAAACAAATTCTTTAGGAAGACGATTTTAGTAATTTACTACTCATTCGCTAAAGAAGTACTTACGAACATTTGACCTGACATTTCGGTTGTCAAGTTTTAATGGGTTGCTCCGAGTACCCACACTTGGCGCCAGAGCACACATTTCACTTTTATGAACGGTATTGAAACCTGTCATGATTTTGAAGATTTCAATCAGGTCACCACTTCGACGCCTGCTTTTCAGTGTGAAGTGATCTAGACTAAGCAATCGTACCTCATACGTCGTATAAGATTGTCCTACAGTCATACGAGTAGCTAGGCGTGAACATTTTCAAGCTTAGCAAAATCTTCCTAAATAAAGTGACCTACTTGAACGCAATACTAGAGATGTGGTCTCACGACCGCTTTGTATAATGGTATGAAAACCTCTAGTGACCTGCAATATAAAACTGATTCAAGGCAAAAAAAGCTCGCTCCTAGCGCGTTGTGCAGCAGCTGTACATCAATCAACCCATTTAAAATCCGCTGAAACCTCTATACGTAAGTCACGAACTTTTGGCAACCCATTTATCTCATGTATACCATTTGTCCAGTAACATCCATCTTCTTAACAACTTTAGACAAGTTAACTTGTACATTCCATGTAGCAGACCAATTGATGACATTTTCGATATCCTGAAGAAGATCCTGTTCATTCAATGATCCGATGTACTTGACGATTAAGCGCCGCTGCCAAATCATCAATGAAAATAAAGTAAAATAGCGGTCCGAGTACGGAACCCTAAGGGACTCTACTAACAACTTTTACTTTCGAGGAATACATAATTCCTATCTTGACGCGAAATAATCTATTGCTTAAGAAGCATATTATTCATTTCTCCAGAAGACCAGCGATACCCATATAACCAAGTTTGTTTGCAGACAATCTGTCGTTTGCCGAATCAACGGCCTTGCGAATGTCCAATAAAAAAACTTCAACTTCTTGGCCTTTATCTAAACTCATGGTGACCTCATTTAGAAAACACAAGAGGTTTGTTAGGCACTACTTCCCTTTAAGAAAGCCGTGGTGAACAGATTTCAGCAACGAGCAATCAACTAGATGGCAACAGATCCAATCCCTAATAAGTTTCTCCAGAATTGTACAAAGGATGCTATTAAGACTTACAAGTCTTTAATGACAAACTGAGAATCGACTGCCACCTATATGTATTGGAATCACATCAGCTAGCTTCCACATACTCTGAATATATCCATGTTGAAAGGAAACGTTGAAAAGACGACCACAGGTTCTGTTAGTATTGGCGCCAGTTTCTTTATAATTTAAGGGTGTGTAGTGGATATTGAAGAATGGATTCTGAGACTGAGTGGGTTCCAGTTATATCCACATACAATTTTGACGCCGAACGAAGACTGTGCGTGGACAAAAGTGCATTGAAATAACTGAATGAGTTGATTATGTACAAATGGTATTCAACAGATGAATATTGTTAACTGAGTTAACGAACAGGAAATCGGTGAATTATTAGTGAAAACGATAACACGAAATCGATAAATCGATATGGCGTGATCGGCAATCTAAACGAAACGATAATGTTTAAGTTAAAAAATTAAAATAATACAAAATGAAAGAATGTACAAATTACTATATAATTCTCCCTAGAGCGTCGGGAACAAGAAAAATACGGTCGAAAAAAGCATTGGGTTATGAAATCATCAAACTTTGGGGGGAATGGACGTTACGACCAGAACGTGTTTGTCGGTTGGGGTCGGTGGTTTGAGACACGAAGGTAATGGGGCTTTATCGGAGGAATCAGATGTAAGTTTGGTTTCTGGTGAAGCGGATGTCGGAACATGTTTGTCTCGGTTTAACATCTGTGGAGTAACTTTTCGGGTATTTGCTTTTGCTTCCGATGTTGGTTCTACGTAAGCGACTTTTAGACTATGACGGTGAATGACGGAATATTTCGGATACTTTCTAAGCACCTTGTACGGACTAGTGTATGGTGGCTGAAGTGGTCGGCGTACATGATTTGCACGCACAAACACAAAGTCTAAGGTGGACAAGTCGGTTGTGATATAGAACGGTTGAGCGTGTTAGCGAGTTGGGATAGCTTGTAATGATTTTATGAAACTGCAAAGGCGTCTAACATATTTTGGATCTGTAAGATCTATTGGTGAATCGAAAGATGCCAGTAATTCTATAGTTAGGTTGAGTGTACTCCCGAACAACATCTTAGCAGCTGAGCAACCAAGGTCTTCTTTCAAGGTGGTACGAATACCAAGAAGCACCAAGGGCGATGAGTCGGACCAACGTTCTGATTTCCCAAAACTCCTGATTGCGGCTTTGAGTTGCCGGTGAAATCTTTCGACTTAGCCATTTGAGGAAGGATGGTAGGCTGTAGTCTGTATGTGCTTGGTACCGAGTATTTTAATCAATTCCCAAAAATGCGTTGACTAAAATTGGGAACGTCTCTCAGTTGTAATAATGTTCGGTACACCAAAAATGCTGATAAAAATTTTGCAAAAAAACTTTTCAGAATCCTTTCTGCACTGATGTCTGAAATGGCTACAGCCAATGGCCAACAGGTAAAATGGTCGACCCAGGTCAATATATAGGAGTAACCGTTAGAAATCAATGATCGACCAACGAAATCCAAGTCCACGTGCTGAACGCGCTCTATGACAGGTGAGAATATACCAGGGAAATGATGGTGTGACGTTGTACTTTGCTCTGTTGGCGTCAGAGAAAACTCTTGGTCCAAAGTTAAATGACTTTATGCATGTCAGGCTAAAGATAACGAGAGCTAATTAGCTTTCGAGTAGCTTTTACTCCGGGATGTGATGTAAATGCTCGAATACTGTACATCTCAAATTTGAAGGGACAATTGGACGGTCTTTACCAGTAGACAAGTCACAATCAGATAAGAATTGGAATTGGGTATCGGAATCCGGAGGATTTTACCCGATTGTGAAGTGATATGCCGATTTATTACAGGCTCATTTTGTTGTAAATGTCCCAAATATTCAAAGTCGATTCCAGGTAGATCGATAGCACTTAACTGAATCCGAGATGAAGAATTCGCAACTGTGTTTGACGAGCCAGAAAGATATCGAAAGTCGAATCGAATTGTGAGATATAATCGAAGTGACGTATTTCTCGAAGCGAATATTGATCCAATGGTGCAGCAAGAGAAAACGTTAGGGGCTTGTTATCAGTCCATACTGTGAAATCACGGCTTCAAACAAATACATCAAAAGTCGTTTCGCTTAATAGATAGCCAGTAACTCACGACTGAACGTACTGTATCCAGTTTGATCTGGTTAAATACGACGAGAAAAGAAAGCAAGTGGCTTGGTGATATTGTCTACTTCTTGTTGAAGGACTCCGCCGACTGCTCCTTGTGATGTGTCTGTAGCGAGAGACAACCGAGCATTGGGGTCCGTGGATAGATGAGTCAGTGGAATAACTTTATTTAGAGCAGATTTCAGTTGCTTGAATGATTTGATGACTTCGTATTTCCCACGTAACAAGTCAGTCAATTGTTGTGAAATCATAGCACATTGTGTAATAAAGCGCCTATACTAGTCGATCAAAACCAAGAAACATCTGACTTGACGGATAGAGCTGGGACATGGATCATCTTGGATAGCTGATGGTTTTTGAGGTAACGGTTTTATACCGGAGCTATCAATTTGGTGTCCAAGAACTTCGACAGAAATCACACCGAACATACATTTATCAGGATTATCCACGATGCCCTAATGAGATAGACGTTGGAATACATCACGAAGGTGTTAATGATGTTCAGTGGGATTTGTACTTGTGATTACGACATCATCAATGTACACGTAGACGAATCATTGACCGAGGAAAATTTGGTCCATAAATCTCTAGAAAGTCTGTGTAGCATTGCGTAGACCAAATGGCATTCTGAGAAATTCGAACAGACCAAAGGAGTTGTGATGGCAGTTTTTGAGATATCTTTCTCAGCTACGGGAATTCGATTATATGCTCGCACTAAATCCCATTTTGAAAATCAGATTTTTCGTAAAGAGACACTGCAAAGTGATGCATGTGCGGAATAGGATATCTATATGTTATCGTTACATGATTTAAAGCACCATAATTGCCACGTGGACGCCAGGTGTCCGGTTTGTTCTTATCGACCGTATGAAGCGGTGTGGCCCGAGGTAAATTCGATTGACAGATTATTCCGCGTTCCATCATATGCTCGAATTCTCGTTTGGCCGCTTCAAGTTTTTTAGGCACCAGTCTGCGTGGTCTACTGAAAACTGGGGTCCATGGTTGACATATGGTGTTTCATGTCATTCTTCAGAGGAATATCGTGTGCAGGTGGTTTGAAGATATCCGAAAATTCCATCATGAGAGAAATGTAATTCGGTGCAGTAATTGGATTCAGGACTCAAATAGTTTGTATGTGTGAATTGCCTAAATGGCCGATGGCGTTATTCTTTGTGACATTGTCAATGAGTTTTCGTGTACTCACGTTGACTGAAAGATTGAAGTGTGAGACGAAATCGGCTTCCATTGTTGGGTTTGGACATAAGCAACAGTGGAAAAACATCGATAGTTATGTCGCAGACCGACGTCAATGGAGAGTGATCGTTAGCCGTATGTGGTTATTTGAGTACCATTCGCCGCTTGTAGGGCCAATAAAGAGTGGTTTCTGGGTTCTGAGTTTGTGGGTGGGATGACGCTCAGTTCGGCTCCGGTGTCGATCAGAAAACGCATCTATGTTGAACCATCAGTGACGCAGAATTAGCGGCAGTGTTATTGCCAGACAGAGCTGCCTCTTCTAGTGCCTGGCTTCGCGGTTTCCCTGATTGTGGTTTCGTGATTTGAAGCTGCATGAGGACGTGTAATGAATGGCTTTTGCACCGAAACGGCAATGATAGTAGCATACACCTGATGTTCGTGTTTGGCTTTGTGATCTAGTGATCGAACTGTGTTTCTTTCCGCTGCGAGAAAGGCTCCGACTTCTGTTTAAGTGCTGTATTTGTAAAGTAAAATTTCTGATTTGGGATTTCAAATCATATAAATCCTTGTTCAAATCTGCGTTGAAAGTGCAAGCGGGTGATAATCGGTAGGGTGACCGTGCAAATTTATGTGTTACGAGAGATTTTATAGACTTCATCTGCAACATGAGCAAGCTTGTCTAGATTGCTGTCGTTTTCCATCATAACCAGAACTTAGCATAAATCGTTCGGCAAACTCTGAAACCAGATCTGAGGTTTTGCTCGTTCGCCGACCTTTTGTGTGTCCTGGAACTGTAACAAATCGCGTATGTGTTGTGAAGGCGTTCGATTTCCTAGCTCGCAGATTTGTGCTTATCTTAAGCATCTGTGGCAGGTTATATCAAAAATTACATCAGCAACTTCTCCGACAGTTGAGGTTGGGAGCATTCGATCAACGCAGTTGTAAAGTGTGTGTTGCGTTCGAACACGGTATGACTTGAATAGAGCATCGATTTTTGCAAACCAGAGACGTGGATCTGTCGTGTCAAAGACGGGTAATGTGAATTTATTGATAAAATCATCTTCTAACTTGTCTTCGACTGGAATATCACGTTCAACCTCATCAGTAGCGAAGGATAACTTCACCAGTGGAGTAACTATATCTGGCTCTTGATGACTGGCATGTTGAGCGGATATATTTGGCGATCAAGCCCGTGAACAGACTGGAAATGTTTGAGAAAGGCCGAAGCCTTTTCTCAATCTGAGACTATTTGGGCCCTGTTTTCCTGCTGAAGGTTGGTAATTCGATAGCGCCTTTTGCCTTTGGTTAAGCATGACCATAGTAAAGTTTTGGGCACGGCTATATATTGCGTACCAACCGTGATCCAAAGTCACATTTTGCCTTGCGTTGGATTACCACAGCCTTATTTCTCACCATTTTATACCTTGTCCAGGACCGTTGTATCTGAGAGGTTTTGTAAGTTTTCCAGGCACGGTCCCACATTCTAATCACCCGTCGCATCGCAAGTGCCCAACACTGTGGCTTGTTGCGAGGCTTGACGTGCAAAAACGAAGCAAACATATCTTGCAAGGTAGACTGACAGTGGTGTATAATATGCCAGTTTGTTGCTATATCATCAACTGCATATTGAGACAAGATCTTTTTTAGCTTCTCCTCAGATTTGGTGGAGGTTAGTAATACCTGAGTACTAGTTTAAAGCTGATCACAACGTGATCACTTTTTTCTAGTGGAGTAAAATAATCGACCTGGCGAAACATTTTTTCTCTTGAAGATATAACGAGATCCATGATCAAAGGTAAGCAGCCTTGACGGAACCTTGTGGGCTCATTTACATGTTGACTCATGACAAGCTTGTGAGTCTATTCCATGAAGTTCTTAGACAGCTCATCAGATGGACAGTACTGGTTCGGCCGAGATATATGTGGTAGGTTGAAATCGCTAATTATAAGAACCCGGGACCCAATCATTTGCAGAAAACTGAGATTCTCAAGCAAATAATGTAAGTTCTAAAGTTCTTATTGGGGGCTCATATAAGCGCCCGCTATTACCATTAATTGCTTGTAAGATTGAATAAGACATGAGCTACGTTGGACGTTGTGCGTGCTCAGCCTAACGTTCACGTTCGAAGACCTAACCTAAGAGAAATAGCAACACCACCTCCGTTGAGTGCACCTGGTCTATCACATCTGACCACAGAATAACTGCTACAAATTGCGTGAATAAAATGATCAGTTGCAGATAGCCGGGTTTTGTTCAGTGCTAGTATAAATGGTCGTAACTCATGCGCAAGGATGGGGAGTTCAGACCACTTATTTCGGATTCTAAATGAATATCCGTATATCACTGTAGAGGCAGTGTCTGGCGATATATTTTTAATTTCAGTACTGAAGGTGGCCAATGACAATCATGCACACATAATTCTTCGACGGTTTGCGGTTGAGCTCGCAGCTTTTTGATATTGAGTATACAGTTCGTACTGTTTACACGCTCTGGTTTCCGTATATCTGGAATGTAATGTAGGTGTTCTATTCACCAGCACAGAGACTGGTCCCGCTAGAAGCTTAACAACTTTCGGAGTTTTATTATATTATCTGTAGAATTATTCCAGCTAATTCTCATTCAGTTCAGTTCAGTTCAGTTCGCAGAGGATAGCAAATGGCTAATGGGGGAATTAAGCGTCCAAAATTTCTTTCTGTATGAAGCGGCAGAGACGCACTCACCAATGTTATACGTATTTTTTTGTCCATTGGAAATCTTTGACGGACGCCAGAAAATTATTCAATTTTATTCGGGAGACCTCGTTAGAACCGATGCTGAAAAAGTAGAAGCAGTTTCTTTTCACCAGCACGGTGAGAGATCAGCTGAAAAAATCGTGCATAAGAAAAGAAAATCTGTGTTTCGCTTTTTTACGAGATGTCATAAAAAGAAATTGTAACGCGAATAAATTGAGTAGATTAGAATCTGAATTAATAAGTCCACGTAATGAAATAACAACTTCTCAAACTTTCTTTGTTTCTCTTAGACCGTTATTATCTTTTATAAAGCTTGATTCCATTACTGATCATGATATCCTGATACAAGCCGATAAACTTGTAGAAACTCTATCCACTGAAATTAGCCAGAGAGAATTCCGTATTTGGAATATCATTATATTCAATATGGCTGATAATGATCTTTAAATGACTTGAAAAGATGCATTCTCACTTCATATGGCATTCCGGTATATTGTGCTGATTTTCTCCGCTTACCAAAAAACGCATGAAACAGCGAACCCCAATTCTTATAATATTTACTGACAAATGTTTCGTTTCATATTTTTTAGTGAATAAAAATATTTTGAAATCCATACCCCAATTTTCCAATGTTACTATAAAACCTGACCTCATTCAAATTCAGGGGCGTTCTAGTCATAAGAAGCGCAAAATTACCATTTTACCTCTATAACATTAATCTTCTGGCGCAACTGAGAGCATGCAGTTTGATTCATCCGTAGTTATTACACGCGCAAAAAGTCCAGTTTCAACAACTTTTGCGCCTGACAACATTTTTCACATAAAACCGCTGGTCTCTGAGCGTTCATTTCGTTTACCTACATTAGTACGGACGCACTTCTTCCATATCCTAGCTCATTTAGAAACACGGTTGTCAGGAACCACCTAAACATAATTAAGGTTTGTCAATAAAATAATTAGAGCACACACGATGTCAGTTACCGTACTCAACTACCATACTGCCCAATGCAGTATAATCGGTCCCCCATTGACTGTGACTGGTTTCATAGACCCTCTCCTAACCAACCTAGTCATTGTACTCAACCATTCTACTATTCTGATTAAATGGCCCGAAGCATCCCATTTAACAAATGATACACATCCAAATTCACTCATTTTTATGGCCATGCAAATGTTTCAAAAAATAATAAATAAAACATCAATTATCCTAAATGTTTGTCTAAATCTACCTTGACTCTCTTCAAATTTCGCTTTTTCTTTCGTTATTATCCTATTTATAAATGCCAAAAATACACCTAAAATCAAAATGCTGAACTTTTTTCTCATTTCGAAATCACTACACATTATTCTTATAACTGAAAATTGGACACCAGAGGACCAGCCTGACTCAACACTTATGGTGCCCAATTACTAGATATTCAGAGATGATCGAACTTTGAAACTCGGTGGCGGTAATTTTATCTATGTTCACTTCAGGTTTACAACTGATACCTATACCTCACCCAGGCTATCAGAACTAGAAGACTTAACATGGATTGTATTACCACATTTTTATCTCTCACTAGGTTGTGTTTCTTAACCATTGTCATAAACTATCTCTAGAATGAATTCTTTAACTCATGTGTTTCTTGAATCTTCTGTACGCCACGCGCAATATAAACTTATTCCTGGTGACTTCAACATGCCAACGCTGAACTGGCACGATCCGGCACATGACCATTGATATGCACCTTTTATCAGAACGCTAGAATTAATAGGATAAACGCAATTTATTGGAAGGCCTACTAGAAATGACAATATCCTAGACCTAGTCTTCAATCTGAACCTGTCCCCAGCTAACCTGGAGTTAATTCCATCGTACTTTAACGGTGAAAATAAAATATTATCTTTCCAAATATTATGCGCCACTGCTTCTGTTAACTCTTCTAAAACATCTTATGATAAGCAAACCTTCCAAAATGATCTACATAATCTTGCAAAGCAACTAAGTGAAATATTCGGGAAATAAATTACCGCAGTTGTGGTCCACACCCCGCTTCAAACTCGCGACGGAACTGAATAATATAAGTTCTTCTGGGACAGTGTTCCAGAAATTTACCACCGTAAGACTGTAAGCGTGTTTTCTGGAGTCTACGTGACGTCGATTCTTAGCGAGTTTAGGTGAATGACTGCGGGTGTCCAGCTTGGGACTTAAGGTACTAAAGTCGTTTATTATTATTAAAGGTTTTAATTATGTCATTTCTTAAACGCCGGCGCCTAACTGAGAAAAAGATCTAGAGCATAAGGTTTTTCTCGCCGACACTCAATCAGGCGAGTTGCGAGACGCTGTATGCTTTCAATTCTAAAGATATCCTTTTTGAAGTGAGAACACCAAGCCTGGACACAATATATTGTATATAAGGTCGAACTAATACCTTGTTAAGTGGCAGAAATACATCAGGTTATCTATTCGATAGCATTGATTTTAGCCGAAAAATACATTCCGTGCATGCTAAGCTGCAGCGGCCTCCCATTTGAAGTACTTCTAAATCATTACACACCGAAATCATATCAACCAGCGATGACAATGTTTAGTGGAAGGTCTTATTGATATAACCCAATGGTTTTCAGATTACACAACACACCAATCGATAGATTGCGAGAGGAGAGTTTTCATCACTCTGAACAATATCTTCACGTATGTCTATTGGTATGTGGGGATTCTGGAATGCAACTTTAGAACATCCCCTGAATAATAGGGAGAGACGGAAATTGGAGCTTTCCAAAACAACACGAAAATTATTTTAATCGTTGAATTATGGATAAAAAATCGAAGAATAAAACAGTCCACACAGAATGGAATACTTTCTTGAAAACCCATATCAAAGTGAAATATACAAACTATTTGTGAAGAGGATTCCATTAATTTACTACCCAGTACTTCACTCCGAATACACTAAAGATATGCTCAGGAACATTAGATCTGACATGTCGCTTTGCCGATTTTAATGAGTGACCGAGCGTAAACACACTTGTCGGGTGAGTATACAGTGGAACCCACCTACAACGAACTCGTTTACAATGAATTCTTGGGTTGAACGAACACACCATGATTTCGCAAATAAATTCCTTCTTTGTAAGCCTATTTAAAACATTCGTACAACGAATATGTTCGTTACGAATCTCGCCTTTTACGAACACTGTACACGTTTCCGACAGCTATGTTTGTTCAATAAAGTTCATACATACAACGAACTCGCTTTGTCTTGCAATTAATACACAACGCCCCGTCAAGAGTGGCCTGCATAGCGCTAAGAATAGAACTGACACAGCTTGGCGAGACACAGGCAGCCTGGCCTACAGTATGCTAACTGACTCGCACGCATGCACAAGAAAACCACGTGAATTCTCTGTGACTGGTGCCAGGAGTGCTCTTGATCTCTGCAGGAGATTTTTAGAATAGAAGGAAGAGACGTTGAAAGAGAACTTGAATTTGTGGAGAGAGAGATCGAGGCGGTAGCAAAGTCAAAACTTAAGCAAAAGAGCATCGCCAGCTACTTCATGAAAGCTTGAGATTATACTGTCAGTGTGTGCAAGATGTTTTTCTACTTCGTTTTAGAATAAATTCACTATTATTAACATGAACTTGGATTCAATGTTGTGATCTGTGTGCTGTGGCATCATCTAATCATCAAATGGATTACATGCATGCAGAGACACATAAAGGTAAGACATTCTTCACTTGTTTACACGTGTACAGAAAAACGGCTGCAACATCACGCCTGACATTGCGTTTTACTTACAACGAATTCCGCTGTTAACGAACATTTTACTCTCCCCCAGAGATTCGTTGTACCCGGGTTCCACTGTACATATACTTCGGATGGACAGCAATGAAAACCGTCATGATTTAATGCGATTCTTTTTGGTTAGAATAGATCGAGACTTGACAAACGTTCCTCATACAGCCTGCGTCATGTCCCCCCCCCCCAGTTTCTCAGAGGAATGCTCATATCCACAAAACCAAGTTTGCTCGCAAGCAATCTGTGGTTTACCAGGTCAAAGGCCTTAGAAAAGTGCAATTTAAAACATTTAACCTGGATTCTAGTTTTCCTCATTTAGGGAATCACAAGAGGGTTTCTTAAGAACGATCTTTCTTTAAGGAGCCCAGGTTTTTTAAAAGAAACTAAGGACAGACTACTACACATATGTATTGGAATTACGTCAGCTAGCTTTTAAACTCCGAATTAATCCAAGATGTAAGGAAGCGTGTAATTGATGACCCACAAGGTTTTTTGGTATCTATCCGTATCTTCGAGTTGATTGCGAATCCAATCTCGCGATTTGCCTTTCGATTGTGTATAACTATTTTAATGCACTGGGCATTGTTTTATGTAGCGTGCTCACCGTATTTTACATTCACGTTTTACCATGATTTGTATGCAGACCTGACAGAACCTCGTGGGCCCAATCACATGTTTGTTTATTACCTGCATGTTATTTCATTCAATGAAGTCGTCAGACAAATTATCAGATGAACAGGGCTGGTTCGGCTAAGTGATATCTGGCAAGTTAGAATCACATATTGCATAGACTTAAGACTCGAATGTGTGTTGCACACTGTGGTTGTCACGCAAATTTTGAAAGTCCCTTGGTCCTGTTGGGTCTTATATAAGCATTTGTCATTACAATAGATTACTTATATGACTACACAAGACAGGAGGCAATTGGGGCTCAGTGCGCACTAGGCTTAAAACTCGGTTTTTAATTCAAAAACCTAGATTGCGAAAGAGAGCAATACCGATGCGGTTGAATACACCTCGTATATCTTATCTGACTAAATAATATCTGATACTCTGTCATATGACCTGATGCAGAGAGCCCCGTTCCATGCATAGTTATGACTTATGGTCGTAAAACCTCTAGCAAAGTGAAGCATAAACATCATTTAAAATACTATCCAAGTGGTTTACTGCCTATCCGATGAAGAAGTTCCCACACACAATATTTTGATATAAGGTTCATCCAATTTGGAGTAGTGGCTCCAAAAAACAATACTTCAATCTAGAGCGTATCTTTCATTTAGATGGACAATCGAAACGCGTGATGCTCATAATTGTTTCAATCAGATCCACGAGTAGACGTGCCTTCTTCGGTAAAAAAATAATCGAGACTCTGAAAACTCTCCTCCAACGGCCAATCCAAACGTGCTTCGGCCATCCAGATTAATAAGCGGATTTGCAGAGCAGCTGTCCTTTTGTCCCGATTAAACTCTCGTGTGTGGGGTAACCGCAAGCTAACTGTAAAAACAAAGATGATGGTATACAGCGCGTGCGTACTAAATGCTTTACTATACGGCAGTGAAACCTGGGCCACCCACGCAAGACACGAACGGAAGCTGAATGCTTTCCATCTGCGAAGCATCCGTCGTATCTTGAACATATCGTGGATAGACAGAGTGATTATTAATGCTAAGTGCTTTTCACAAAAGCCTGTCTACCGAGCATGTTCACTCTATTGCGACAGCGCCGCCTGCGCATCGCTTGTCATGTCTACAAATGGAAAATGTCGATTTCCGAAAGAATCTACTCTCTGGGTGATTTGCAACTAGGAGTCGACCATTGAGCAGACCGCACTTGGGTACAAAGACGTTTGCAAAATAGATATGAAAATCTTCTTGGCATTGACCCGGCGAGTTATGAAGAACTTGCTCTCGACCGCTCACATTGGAGGCTATGTGTAAAGCGTCGTCTGCATGCTGGGGAGGAGCAGATACAGCTCTTGGCAGCTGAACGCAGATCACGCCGCCGACGTGCAACTAACGCAATACAACCGAGTTCTGACTATCGTTGCCAGCGCTGCGGGAGAGATTGTGCCTCCCGAATCGGACTGTTTAGTCACTCAAAAAGCTGCAAAACTTGAACATTCACGCGTTTGTGATGTACATCCATGGTCGACATCGACCGAATGAGGCCACACTCAATACAGCTATTATCGATACTTTTAGGATCTCGACATCGCCGAAATACAACGGAAAAGCTCCGCGCCCTCTCAAACTGACACTGCTGATTGAACGTATGGCTGATGCCGTTATTAAAAATTGAAAGCAACTTCGATACAATTAGCCCGAGAGATTAACATTATTCCTAGACTCCTCAAAAAAAAACTAACGAGGATAATGCCGAAGTCGAAATACTGAGTAGAGTGCAAAATCCAAAAAAAGGCGAAGAATATTACCTACCTACCGACTCAGGCCGAGCCGTGCCAATAATTATATCTCATTTGCTGTCAACATCGACTGTCAAATTTCTCTATACGAATGCCCAATGATTGACAAACAAACTACACAAATTGACTGAACTAAGAACCATACACTCACATAACGTGATAGCCATAACTGAAACATGGTTTCATCCAGTTTCATTCGGTGATATTAAAAGGATAAAAAATAAAAGGATAAAATATACAGCGGTCTGTGTACAGCTGTAAAGTTGCTCAGATACTCTCCATGAATGATCAGTAAGAAATATGTTATCATTAATTTCTCAACATTGCAAGCTGACGCAATGTTGTGAGCTATATCAGTACCAAAAACACTTCGGGCAGACAATTTTGAGCGCGATGGAGTCGGAAAAGGATATTGGAGTCTACGAGCTTGTTTTTGGGCTTCTGGAAATTCTGCGACGGATTTTTATAAGCTTAACCCTTCGTCTACGGTAATTGGATATAATATTTTATGATATTTTATGTTATTCTACTCAATTATTGCATAAATAAAACACATGATTAATTTTTATGGATCAGATGCCAGTCGCCGCGTAACAAGTGCACTCCGATGGTGACTGAAGGTACCGACGGGAGCTACTGAGCAATCGACTGCTTGTTTGAGGTGGTAACTAGAGTTACCGTCAGTAGACAAAGGGTTAATGTCTGGAACGTTGAGCAGAATCATGAATACGTAGATAAGCCTAATTATGGAGCAGGCATCGCGAGCTTGGACTCCATGATAGAATATACCATCGTGCAACCAAACTCGTAAGTGCTTTCCAGAAGCTTAATTACGAGAAACGAATTTAAAAGCTGAGCCTTCCTATTTTCTTCTTTCATACCAAAAAATATTACAAGCACCACATCATTAATTAAAACATTAATTCGAATACCGAGAGTCACGATATACATGCAGCCAATCGGCAATACCACATATTCCTCATTGACGTGTTATGTGCCGCCGACATTTCCATTCTGTGCGTGTCTGTTTTCGGCGTTAAAATATTCTTCCGAAATTTGGACGGGTATTTTTTTGCATGACTATTTGATTAAACCTAAGTATTAACTCGTGGTAAGTATTCAACTTTTCTATGCCTGACATTACATGATTGTGTGCTAGTTTTTCATGAGAACGAATTTTTACTATACAATAGTACTTGTGAATCATCATCCTTCACTATAGAAAAACATATCGAAAATTTTCAACCTAAATATACCGTTGGAAGCACTATAAACTCTTGCAACTTATTTGATCGACGGGGCCTACGAAAAAAGGAGTGAGTGAGATTATCGCTGAAATTAGTGGTACTCTTATCATTAATAAGAATCGCCGCCTCTCACGATGGGCCGAACATTTTGAAGAACAATTCGGCCTGCGTCAGAATCATTCCCTCATTTCAAGCAGTGTGATCCTTGGTCTGTTAGCGTAGATCCCCCCTAATGATTTAGAAATTAAAGCACGTATTGAATCCATGAAACGATTCAAAGCTTCGGGCCCCGATAACATAGCGGCTATTTTGTTCAATGAAGGTGGCGAAATTCTAATCAGCACATTAGGCAATCTGCTCCGTCAAGTGTGGTTGTCAGAATCCGTCCCTCAGAGTTGGGAAGAATCGGTTATCATACTATAATTAAAAAAGGTTTGCCAAGCTAATGCTCTTATCACCATGGGACAAGTCTCACTCCACATATTAACATCGCATAGGGAATCACAGATCCGAGAGCAGCAAGCTGGCTTCCGGCCTGGCAGAGGCTGTGTCGACCACATTTTTACTCTTCGACAGATCTTAGAACTGCGGCACACTTATCAACAGCCTAAAATAGCCATCTTTTTAGACTTCAAACAAGCATTTGATTCAGTCGAACGAAATGTCAGGCTTAACACCTTGCTATTCAAAGGCGTTCTGCAAAAGTATGTCAGCATACTACGTGCTCCTTATGCTCATTCATCCGGATATGTTAGGGTTTAAAACGAACTCTCACCCAAATTCCCCAACACAAGTGGCGTTCGAAAATGATGCCCGATTTCTCTATTTTACTTCAATTTTAATTGATGCCATCATCGAATTATGCAGCAAAGGAGTCCCAGATTTTGGAGTTCAAATAATGCCAGACAGCACGCTTCTCGACATGGACTATGCTGAAGATATAGTTCTCCTCTTCGACTTGTACACCGAGGCACATGCGATACTGAACAAGCTAGCTAGTATTGTGCCCGAATTTGGAAGGCGACTTATCAAACAGCACTTTATTACTTGACGATCAGGTGCTTGAAATTGTAGATCGTTTTACGTATCTCAGTAGTTGTATCAATAAGTCTGCATCGTTAGATGACGAGATCTCGACACGCATTTTTAAAGCGACCGTAGCATTCCGCAACCTAGGTCACCTCTGGCGTCAGAATAAACTGTCTTAGTTACTCAAGAGTAGAGTCTACAAAGCAACAGTTCGGGCTGTATTACTGTATGGAACCTTACGTATAGAACACATTCAGCGTCTACAGATATTTGACAACCGATGTCTCCGCAACATTCTTGAAGTAAGCTGTTACAATCGCATAGGCACCGATGCTCTCCGAAATAAGTTGTTCGGTAGTAATGTTGATATAGAGAAGCAGATCAACCTGCCTAGGTTACGTTGGTTGGGTCACGTTTTACGGATGTCGGACCACCGACTTCCGAAACAGGTTCTTTTTGCGACGCCACATCCCGATTGGCGTAAATCTCGTGGTGGCCAAACCGTCACGTGACATTTGGAGTTAAAAACCCTTACCTGTAACATTACCAAAGTCGGCGCAGCACGTCATCCAAGCTTGTGCCCCCGCGATCAGATATCGCAATGACTATTTTTCAATTCAATTTAATGGTCTAAAAAGCATATAGCTTTACAAAAACCACAGAATAATATGCGAATTGCAAATAACATGGGTAGTAAAAACGGGATTTGTTTGCCTACTGATCAGTTCAGGAATCACGTAAAATTACATAGGGTTGAAATTGTTTTCAACCGGTTGGATGGGGTAAATATGTATAGTTTACTTCGATGCATGGGTTCAAAGCTTTTATGATACAAAGTATATTGTTTCAATGTTTGGATTGGTTGACATGAAGTTGTCCAAGTTCGATTTGAATATATCCAAGTTGGGTGAATGTGCAACGTTACGGGGTAGGGAGTTCCAAGTAAAGCATACACGTACAGAATAAAAATACCTTCGACAGTTCAGCCTCGAGTCGGGAATAACTACTGTATATTTATGACTGCGGCTTGTTCGTGGTGGTAGTCGTGTGAATAGTTGATTCAGGGGATGGTTGGGGGTATGTAGTATATTGAACATAAGAATCAAGTCGCCTCTAAGACGGCGGTAGCGAGAGTCAAAGAGATTGAGGCTTGTAATTCGATCTTCGTATTGTTTATGCTTTAAACCACGTACGAGCTTGATGTTTTGATGATATATTCTCTGCAAGAGGCTGATGTCCTTCTGTAGCCAGGGTGACAAAGCCTGAACCGCATACTCCATGGTTGGCCTCAAGTACGTATTAATTATTCGATGAACAGTTTGCTTCGTGAAACTCCCGAACACGCGTTTTAGCAGAAGCAGTACTCGTGACGTCTTTTCATAGACAGCTGTGGCGTTATGTGACGGTTTCAACGCGCTGCTCACCCACACACCCAAGTCCTTCTCCTTGCCAGTGCTTTCAATGGCGGTCTTGCACTAAGCCTCTTCTCGGAGTGTTTGCTTAACCTTGTGTGTTGTCAAGCGGAGTGACGAGAAAAGCTTGTTATTATGCATAACAGTGAAAGCCCCAAGGAAGCTGCCATGCTAATGTCGCTTTTCTCGTTCTCGAAACTTGTTTGAATGCATGTCCCATTCGAGGTGTAGGCACCTCATCCCAGTTTGTTTGTGCTTACTCTTCTATAGCATCCGTAGCTATTTAAGTCCCACACTTCTCCATCTTTTAGGATTTTTCTTTTTCATGGTTGTGTAGCAGTTAAGCACTCGGCACATGCTACCGGTGTAATGCTGTCTGTGATGATGATGATGATGAGTCTTAGGTTGTACAGCTCTCGCAAATGATAGTTTGATGTTAGATTTCGCACGAAGGAGGATGTATCAGCTATAATCTGACCGTTTGATGGTTCGTCTATGAATAAAATGCAGTGACCAATCTCAAGGGCAATGATAAATGGTATACATATATAAATGGTGAATTTCGTGGCTTTGCAGAAAAGGTTTTTGAAAAAATATGGCAGGCAGGTATTAAACAATAACACTGATCGAAATATGGGTGCGGTGAGCAACACAATAGATATTTTACAGCGGATCTTTGTAATATTTGTACAACCGTGTTATAAAACACACTAATCAATAAGAACCAATAATTGCGTTCATTCATATAAACGTTTTGTTATTGTCACAATGTGAACATACCATTGTCGATGCCAATTTTTACGGTGCAAAATTGACGCTATATCGATCAGAGTCTGAGTTCAACTACAGTGGTACGGACAAAACGACAGAATTGTATTAATTTTTTGATGATGAAATTTTCTAACTCGTTAACTTAGTCTTTGTGCAATCTTGCTCGATTGTCATATAATTGATGTCGAATTACTTCTTAATGTCGAGCACATGAGGCGATGTTAAAACGCTTTTCCTGTCCAAACCTCAATTCCGTTGTCTGCTCACACCTGACAATTAATCAAGTTCTTACTCCATTTCCAGTCAAAACATCCAATTCATGTTAGGCGATGAATCCGAAAACCCAGAGGGCACCCGTTGGTCTAGCGTCAGATGCGCAAACGGCTAATATTTTTCACAAACACAGATTATCTATTGCGAATTTCTTATCCTAAACGGAGATCGCCTCGCATCTGCGACATTTGTCAATTCTATTTGATTTAATTGAGATTTTGTGCCACCCGTTTCCGTTTTAGCACTCACCACGTTGGTCCCGTTAGACCTATCTTACCGAATTGCATATTCTATAATAGCTCATATAGTCTTCTCGTGGTTCTTTTGTTAACAAGCTCGCATTCGAACCGTACTCATGTACTTCAATCACCAAAATTTATGTGGCTTCGCGATGGTTGTCGTTGGATTATTTGGCGCGTTCTGCTCTTGTATTATGCCAGATGATGATATGCTGCAGGACTTTCTCGGGATTTTGCTTGATACTGTCCCTAGTGACCTTTACGCTCACTATAAAAATACCGTGAATTGTCATTTAAACAGAAGTTGACGGTAAATACACATTCACTACTTTTACTTGCAAGCCAAATCTCTGTAATAAGAGACTCTCTCTAGACGATTCGATGCAGGTATATGTAGAATGTAGGGATAATCATTCCAATCCTCATAAACAATATAATTGGTTGTTGGAAGATTGTGCTTTTAATCCTCTTCATAAGATTAACTAATAACTTCAATAATAACTCTTCAGCAATAGGAAATGAAAATATTATAGCTTTGGCGTATCGTTCAAAGTCATAAGAGGATGTCGAAACATATGAGAATCAGGGTACTTGCATCCATTAGTTGTGCAACAATATTTCCTGACTTAAATTTCCTTTCTTTCATTCTTGCGTTTCAGACAATAGTTGATCATGTTTATATGCCTCACCATTTTGATCAATTTGAGTTGAATATTGAACGCACGGCATAACGAGGGTGTATAACCGGTGCCATGTTTGTGACGATCAGTCGGTTGAAAATAGCAGTAATTGGTAGATCCTGGATTAGAATTGATCATGCAAACCGGCGCTACCGTTACAATACGCTGATCATATCATTGTAACGCCTGTGGTTAAACGTTTGTTCAGCAACAAACAAACAATTTGATGATAAATTATCGTGTTATGCGCATTATGGTTAGGCTAGGTGTGAGATAAATATGCAATCGTTAAAATGTGCAAGTAATCATCATTGCAAACCATATCAAATATGAATGCACTGGGATCGGCAGTAAGCCAGAGCATACGAATTCAACATCCTCAAACCAACTGGTTCTAATTAAACAATATTTACGTTCTAAAAGCATTTTCTTGGCTTGCTATCTGAAGCTAAATCCTGTACGCCTAAACGGAAATAGCCGTAGAATTTAAGATCATGTGACTCGAGCTATCGAAGGGCTTATCCATTCTTTTCAGAATGCCAATTAACATGAGTTCAATTCAATTCAATTATAAAATTCTAAAAATCACATATCTTCTGAGAAAATTCGAACTATCTAACAAGGAAAAGCAGGATTCGGTTGCTTATGAAGAGCGAAAAAATCACGTAAAAATCCAAATGACTTGCAAATTGGAGTGAAATATCTAGATCCATTGGTCAGTATGTAGATTGTTCCACGTAAAAAAACTCGCACAGCAAAAAATATAGTCTACAATTGAGTCGTGATTGAGGTACCGTCAGAGTCAATATGTAAGCCCTCGTATTAGGAATAGGAGAATATTAAAACTTTACCTATTTTCCCAGGTTCAACATATTCACCTTCGGCAATTGAAGAATAGGTGATTTTTCAGTAACCAAGTGTTGAGGTTGTCGAGATCCTTCAGGAGCAGTTCGCAATATTCCGAATTATTGATCCTCGACCACACTTTTCTAACGTCCACGAACAGTACAACCTGACACTCGATAATACCCGGTATGTTATTGGCATAAATTGCAAAGAGAAATGAATAGATGGTATCCCCAACATCTACTGCTAGAGTTCAATTAAGAAGAAAAAATTGACTTTATTCGTATACACGAATTTTCAGCATTTACAATAATTTCATCATAAAATTCAGCTCAAGACCACAGGTTACATTTTATCCGTCTTGCACCCCCACAAATAGTCTATCTTTTTCAAGGTATGCGCTCATTTTGTTTCCCACGATCCTTTTGAGTATCCTGGAAACGACGGACAACAGGGTGATGGCCTGTAATGTTCTGGTTTGAACGCCTACCTCCTTTTCCAATCCTTCGTTATAACTCATTAAATAAACGGTTAGCAGTATAATTTCATCAGAGGTCTGTAGAGATATTACGCACAATACTGGAGTCTATTTTGGGTGATATCATCAGCACCAGGGGATTTTCTGTAATTGAAAGTTAGTAAAATTCGCGGCACCTCTTACCCGTAATAGTGATATATTCTAATGGATTAAGAGACGTCACTTGTGGATCAGGCTGGATGTCAACGCGCTTTGGGGACAGAATATTGTATCGGAATAAATGACGAGAACATTCGCGTTGTCAGCTACGTCGTTAGTCATTCCAGCGTGCGTCTATATGGGTCGTAACTCCAGGTTTCAGTGAACAATTGTTTTTACCATTTTATTATAGTCAGTGAATGAACTATCAATGGAGCAAATATCAGTATTGATCGCAGGGGCATAATGTGAGTATCGTTTACTTTACTGGCGGTAACACTTATTTATTCAGTGAGTAAACCAGTTTACTATGGTTGTAGTGCTATGTTATCCACGAGCGGGCCACCAGTGCGCACAGACATAACAACAATCCGGTAGAGGAGCCTTTGATTTCGCTCCATTTTAGAAAGGATTTCAGCGTGCTACTGTATTTTCTATGCAGCGATAAGTTTAGCAACATAATTTCTCAATGTTAGTACAGTCTCCCATGTACTTTCGGTTGTTAAGTGGCAATAGTTGTTTCAAGCCATATTCCGTATTTTACTCCATTTATAAAAGCGACAGCGGATTTTGAAATTGAATGAATTCCCTCGCCGTTCAGGAATGAATTGAAAGTTTGAGATGATTTTTTGATTAGGTTTCGTCAAAATACTGCTCTTGTACTCCAATGTCTTCAATTTGCCTGTCGTTGATCAGACTAGGGTTATTTGGCAATTTAGACAGACATAACCTTCTGATAATTTTTATTGTATCGCTTATCTGATCTGCTCGACACAGGTAGTTTAAATTCAAGACCAATTGGTCGATCAATCCAAGCGATATAGCATATGCAACGTTTTCGACTGATTTTTTGCAGTTGTCAAGATTAGATCGAGCATCAAAGGCATGTCTGCCCCTGTGTAACGTGATAATAAATGGAAATATCTTCAAAAAGCTGCTGAAAGATGTCCGCAATGAAAGTCTGGGAAATTATGCTGGTCTTCTGTAGGTTAGGCAGATTAAAGTCTCCTATGATCAAGATTCCGGTATGGTATTTGGAAACAATCACGCGTAGCTTTTCGAGTATATTCGTATAATACAGTTCCGGAGCTGCTGGTGGACGATATGTTACGCCGATTATGTCATTTTCTCCCATACTCGTTGTCAGCAAGCCCTAAAGCGTGTGCTCAACCACCAAGTCAGAATCCGCGAGTTCTCTACATGCTAGATTCTTATCATAACCGGGTGCAAAATATCCTCCCCGTGATACACGGTCTCGGCAATCTCTAACTCATGGTCATTGATTTCCTTGTTGAGCCAACTTTTGGTAATGGCTATTAACTTTGGTCATAATATCTCACAACTCGCGGCAAGTTTGGCAACTTTGTTGATCAATCATTGCTAGTGGTATAAAGGCATCCAAGGACAATTCCGGTCGTTTTGCTAATGCTACGAAAATTGAGAAGACCGTGCCACCAGTATATTTTTATATAATGAATTACAAAAATGATGCTGCTTGACCAGTTTTCGTTGTTCACAGAACCTTAAACACACACCACTACCGGTTTCGTGATAACTACGAGAATTTTAAAAGCTGGGTATTTCCAAAGATTTGATAGGTTGAATTTCATCGACTGTGTGTATTTATCCTAATCCTGATTAGCATTGGTTTTAACGCAAAAATTTTCAAAAACAGCAGTGAGAATTGATGACTGAAAAGAGAAAAATGTGTGAAAATCTATTTTGAGGACGACCGATTCAAAGCCTGCGCGTGACAGTCCTCTCCTATACACGAGTACAGAGATTGGCACTATGAGATCCATAACTGTATTTGCATGCATTTCCATCACACACACCCAACGACCGGTTACGTTCTGCGTGCACCCATCAAGTATAATCAAGATACACATGCCGTTACTTTTTCTTGATCCAATCGCATTGGTGAACTCAGTGCATACAAGTTCCTCACTCATGCAGCTATTTAAAATTGGTTCCACGCTTTTGAAACGCAGTCATAATCTCACTCACATTCCCGCTTAAACTGTCGTCGGAACATTTTTAGTCCGTGTGTGTTTTCCCTGGAACACTTTATTGGCGAAAAATGTGACGTCACATAGCAACCGCCAGCAAATTAACCACCCTATTTCATACTTGGAATTCGTTTTACTCCTTATTCGAACCGCCTCTATTGTAATATTAAAGTACGACTTATTTTAATTTAATGCGGAAATCCAGGTGGTGCTGTACAGCTACTTTCATTTTCAACATAAATCCTAAATGAACAAGAAATATCACATTAGTAGACTTTTTCAGCTCTGAAGTAATATCGCTGCGCGTTAGTTTTCCGTCAGCAATGTTATAGGCACTAGTGCTTTGAGTCTATCCGTGTTCGTACGTTTGCACACATCCCAATTTGTAAAGGTTCTTTTGAAAATTTTGATTACGTTGTTACGTACTGATTGACTAAATTTAGAGGAATTTAGAGCAATTTGGCCGATTGTTTTGTGTAGGTCGAATTGATGACCATTGTTAAACTGGTGCGTATCACGCCGAATCGGTGTGATTCTGATGTGAATTCTTTTCTCTGAACAGAGGATGAATGCTATCGATTGGAATATGTTTGGGACCGATCGTGTATTCATAATGCAAAGAAATTTGAGTGCAATCGGTTAGAGAAGTTTTGAGGTAACGTTTCACTTCTGACAAAGGAAGTTTCGTCAGACGAGGGGTGATAGTCAGGACAAGGAACATGATTAAGTAGTAGTCAACCGCCACCACTGATTTGACCTTACCGCAGAACAGCCTATAGTACGCTAACAGTGTGTCACGTCTCGCGGGAATTACCAGGATCAGTGGTCGATTTTCCTCACAGTGTGTATCCACGTCAATCTAACACAAGTGAACACGGTCAAGGTCAGTTGACACAGCGGCCCACATACGTAAAAGTACACAACTAACGGGGGTAAGGGTATTTTTGATGAAAAAAATCTTATTAACTAGTAGGTATAAGTTGAATAATAACTATTTACTTTCGCATCAGTGCCGAGTGCCAGATTGTGGAGATTTCTGCCCGATCCACCTTATTGACCGCCAGTCGACCTGCCTTGGCAATTTCGACCGCCTCCATAAGTAGGCGTTCGCTTTACGGGTAAATACCACGTCTCAATATTGCCACATTGTCTAGATCGACGCTGTGGCCCGTATCTAAAACGTGCTCAGCCAAGGCGGAATCACGAATAATGGATTGATATTCCATTGCATCCCGGGGCTGTCTCCGGACACGCTTTCGGTGTTCTTCGAATCTAGTATGAATTTCCGTGTAAGTCTGCCCTATGTATACACCCAAACAGTCCTTACAGTTGATTCTGTAGACGCTGTTCGTAACGCGAGATAAAAGTGTCTTATCCCTGAGGTGCATCAGAACCGAACGGATAGTTTTCCCTTTCTCATGAGTTACTCCTATGGCCGCCTGGTTCAATATTCTACGTATCGCTTCAGATGTGCATTTTACATACGGTATACAAACTGTATCCCGAAACTTTTTCTCCGATTTTTCGGATGGGTATGTGGGCCGCTGTGCCAACTGACCTTGACCGTGTTTACTTGTATCAGATTGACGTGGATACACACTGTGAGGAAAATCGACCACTGATCCTAGTAATTCTCACGAGACGTGACACAATGGAGGCGTACTAAAGCTGTTTAGCGGTAAGGTCAAATAAGTGATGGTCGGTTGTCTACTACTTAATCGTGTTCCCAAAAACTACTCTAACCGATTGTAATCAAAATTTCATTGCATCATGGAGTATGAATGAATAACGAACGAATTTATATTGCATTCGGTTCGATTTTTCGTACTGACTTCTTTACAACAGTAAATGTTCATCTGATTTGTGCGGAAATGAATGACCGATTTTCCAGGTGATACATCTGCGCTCTTCTTGTGTTAGTTCTAGGTTTGTTAAGCTTTGCTGGCCACCAGATTCCCATTCTTTTAAGCTTTCTGCTCAACGACACTTTACTAAATATTTTACATCATCTCCATCCCTATGAGTTGGCTATAGCACTTCCAGGTGACCAATGAACCGCCTGTCTAATCACAACTCTAGTGAAAAGCTAAGGTGTGCCACGTTCTTGCACATCATATCTGTTAGTGTAGCCAAGTGCTCAGATATTTAACGTGGCAAAATACGCCGTAAAACGTTCCATTGCTGTGGAGAATGTGCACAAAAAATAAATTGATCATCAACGGTTCACTTACATATTCCGTTAGCGGAGGCACCCGTTTTGTTATCGACCAGCACAAGGTTAACTCAAGACATTCTGAACGTGTGTTGTGTACCGTCTAAGGACACCAAAGTTGGAGCGAGTTGAAATAAGTTGTGCGCATTTAGAATTTGACTGAAGCGATGTAACACACTTACAATTAATAAAAAAATTTCAGAATTACAATGAGATTCTAACTGATTAGCGAAAGTAATTAAAACCTTATTTCTGAAACTAGAGCTGTGTCAAATCATTTGCTAGCAAGTATAACAAATTATTTATTATTATTAATTATCACTCCATCCGCAGCAACCTACTATGGACACTCTTTCCGTCAAGAAAGACAGTTAAGTTTCTCTTGCACTGTTGGGTTACTTCACACGGGCATGAAATCTTTAAAGTAAATTAATTCCAGAGTATGCGGATCCTGATCTTACTGCCCCTACCTGATGAGTGCAAACAGCACGAAACCGGTCGTGGGGTGTGTTGTGACGGAAAAAGCATGCAAATGAATATCTTGTTTAAATTATTATGTGTTCCTAAGGATCATAAATTTGAAGGCCAGCGACCATTATTGCCTGGGGCATCAGTAGTCAACGATCCTGTAGAGCAGCTTAGTGGTAATCTAAGTGCAAACAGCATATTATCTTAGTTGAAAAGCGAAAACGCAAGATTTCCAATTTAATCTCATTCAAAATGTACCGCAATGGGTTGCAGAGATTATACTTTTTGCTTCTTACGAATCCTTTGGTTTGTATTTATTTGATTTTCACCGGATTTCAACATGGTTATGACGAGAAAATCTGCAAAAGTAGATAATACAGCACCTACTGTCACGAAGATGCAAGGGAATCGGTGCCCCGCTGCTCGCTCGGGGGACTCTTGTCTTGTATGCGCTAAACAGGTTGCTGATAATGCAAAAGCAGTACAATGTGAAATATGTCTCAAATGGATGCATATTCGGTGCGGAGGAATGAAGCCAGAGACGTATCAGTGGCTTCAGATTATATCAGTGATCCGGGCAATGAAATATTGTCACGGCGATTGAGCAAAATAGAGGCTCAGCTAAATGTAGTGGAAGAAGTACCGACTTCTGATAATGCTTTTAGATCTCCGGTCTCAAAAAAGCCACTTTTGGATTCTCGGAAGCGATGCCTTATTATGGTAAATGTTCCTGAGCAAACCGGGGACATGGCTGAAATACGCTTACAGCAAGAGCGAACTTTCCTACAATCAACTTTTTCAAAGCTTTTTGATCAAGGAGAGGAAGGAGTTACCATCGTTTCTGCATTCCGACTTGGCCGGAAGAAGGAGGATGATAAAGCGCGGACGCTGAAAATTGTTTTAGCTTCGGATGAGCAAGTCCAGATGGTACTAAGACGCGCTCATCGTCTTAAGGGTGAGCCATTCAAGATACTACGCGACCTATCTCCTGAAGATAGAATCAAAATGAAAACAGCTACCCAAGAATTGCGAGCACGCAGGGAAGCTGGCGAGGTTGATCTCCATATTGTGGATTTTCGGGTAGTGAGGAGGAGGCCGCACATTCGTTGGAAGCCGCTGTCAATTCAACCCCAGTTAATCATTCTGTGAAGAGATTTCGAGTATTGCTTTTCAATGCGAGAAGTCTACGCAATAAACTTGATGAGGTTAGTGAAATTGCCTGTCGGCGACAGCCAGATATCATTGCTGTTACGGAATCGTGGTTAACAATGGATATATCGGATATGGAGTGCGCACTACCACACTATGCGCTTTTCAGAAGTGACAGAGTAGCTTCGAGATCTGCCGGTGGCGTTGCCGTATACTTCAAAGAGCACCTGATTGTGGAAGTATTGGAAAGGTTTCAAAATGATGCTGGAAATGCCGAAAGCCTCTGGTGTAAGGTGAAGTCTAGCTCTGGAGCTGCATCAATTGGAATCATTTACCGCTCACCTGGCGCTTACGTTCCTGTGTTATGTGATCAAATCAAACGGTATGGTATCACTGGTGACTGTATCGTTCTTGGAGACCTGAATGCTCCTGATATAAACTGGGCGGATTTAGTTTCGAGGGGTGAACCGTTCCAACGAGAATTCCTAGATACGATTTTGGAGCTGAATTTGGTGCAGAATGTAAACGATCCTACGAGGATATGCGTCGGGCAAGTTCCTTCGATATTGGATTTGGTCGTCACACCTAGATTCTCTGATGTTACGAATCTGTCTATTGAGACCCCCATTGGCTGCAGCGATCGCTGTTCTTTATGGTTCGTTTGGAATCGGGGTCTTCAACCGAGAATACGTACGCATGCCCGGAGAAACTACTGGAAATTAGACACAACGAGTCTAATCACGTCTGCAAACTCGATGGACTGGTCACTCCCTCTATCTAAGAATGTGGATATCTGTTGGTTGGACTTTATGGGTAAAATCCGATCGCTTGAAAATCATGCCCCATGGATGAATGGAGTATCCCCCGCTAAGGGACCGCCGTGGTTTGATAACGTTATCCGTAAATACATGAAGGTAAGAAAGCGGTTATGGCGGAAGTTTTGTTCTAGTGGATGCACCGATGACTATGTAACTTACAAAGTTATCCGCAACAAGTGCACCTACCTCAAAAGAGAAAAAAGGCAGAACTATGAAACTCGCTTGGTGGACGAAGCCAACTCGATGCCGAAACGCTTGTTTGCGTACATAGGACGTAGAACGAAAGCTTCTCAACGAGTACCTTGCTTGAGATCTATGGGAGGTTCGACTGAACATGAAGATGAACGTAAAGCAGTTCTTCTCGCCGCTCAGTACAATTCGGTTTACACAGAGGAGACGTTCCCCATTCCTCTGCTTCATGAGAGCAACGCCGAAATGCCGGATATCTCGATCTCGCCAGAGATGGTGCAGTATTTGCTAGAACGACTCGATGTACACTCAGCACCTGGCCCGGACGATATACACCCAATGCTTTTAAAGGTATTGTCGAGTATCATACATAAACCACTGGCGCTAATCTTCAATTTATCCCTGAGGTATGGTAGGTTACCTAAAGATTGGAAGTACGGCATTGTCAAACCAATGTATAAGGGCGGTGAAACCAGTGATCCGGCTAACTACCGACCGGTTACCCTTACTTCGGTAGTTGTGAAGACACTGGAACGACTGCTGAAGAAACAGATTGAAGATTTTCTCCTTACAACCAGTCAGTTAACATCAGCTCAACATGGTTTTACGCCAAGACGATCGTGCTCATCCAATCTCATCACTGCTCGCGAGCACTGGTGTGCTGAACTTGATCTGGGTCACCCGGTAGTCACTGCCTTCATTGAATTCAGTAAGGCTTTTGACCGTGTTCCATTTCAACGTCTATTGCTCAAGCTCCGTGCTCGTGATGTAAAGGGACCTGTTCTAACTTGGATTAAAGACTTCCTTGTTGACCGTTATACACAGGTCGAGGTTAACGGAGTCAAATCGCAGGTTACACGTCCAAATCCGGGGTTCCGCAAGGATCTGTTCTCGGCCCGTTACTTTTTAAAGTATATGTTAATGACCTCCCCGACTCATTAAATACGAATTGTCTACTTTTCGCGGATGATCTGAAAGTTTGGGGTACAGTAAGCTCTTCTGCTGATAATACCATTTTCCAGAACGAATTGAACAAATTGCTTGATTGGACGGTAAAATGGCAGTTTCCTGTAAACCGACAGAAATGCGCTGTAATGCTTTTGGGGCCAAGCACGCCTGGAGGTGCGTACTTCCTCGGGGATCATCAACTGAAGTGGGTTGATACTGAACGTGACCTGGGTACAACTGTACAGAAAATCTGCTGCTGCAAACCGCGCATGGTGGGCTATTAGTCGGTCGTTTTCGGCGATTACTCCACAAATGTTTCGCATTCTTTGTTCCACATACGTGAGACCAGTTTTGGAATATGGTTTGCCAGCCACCTATCCTCAAACTAAGGGAGAACGTGACCAGTTGGAAACATTGTAAAGGCGGGCGACGAAACGAGCACAAGGATTGAAATCAATTCCTTATGTGGAGAGAGTTCAACGCCTCAACCCCATGTCGCTCAGTATTCGGCGTGTGCGCTACGACCTGCTGCTAACTCGTCGCATATTACTGGGAGCTTATGGTGACGAGCTGCGCGAGTTTTTCCCTCTCGTAACGGATTCAAGAACCCGTGACCATGCTCTAAAGCTTCGAAAGCAAAGGACACTACGCCTACCACAGGGATTCACGCTCTCGACAAGAATTGTTAACTTGTGGAATGCGCTTCCGGAAGAGGTTATCTCAGCGAGCTCTGAAAACCAATTCAAGCAACTTTTGGATAAGGTATTGCCTGTAATCACGGCGAAGCTGAACAACACTGGACAGGATTTCTTCAACTGAGGTTCTCCTGGACTATGTTGCTGATATAAAGAGATGCGGCTTACAAGGGCTTAACCCCCTGTCGTCTATCAAGAAGAAGAAGAAGAAGAACAGAGGGTATGAACGAATGCTATAATGATCTACTGGCTTGAATGCAGTTGTCTGCACAAATTATTGAGTTCATTAAGCTTAAATTTAAAAATCTTTATTTATCATTTATTTACGCCTGCTGGCAAGTAAAGTAATGCGGGGTCTAGAGACTAGCACCTGTTCCACATCTTCCAATCGAGAGGTACGTGGGCCAAACTATATCTTAGGTGTTCATTTGGAAAAATGGGAGCTTCATAATTGTTAGGTGAGTCGTGTTGTATCTCGTCAACAAACCCCAATTTTCACTACATTTAAATTGTCTGACTCGTCAATGACAACGAACTTCCATCGGTCTCACTACACACTATGTTCATGGTCAAAGGCGTACGCTGGGCACTTGAACATTGGACTTTCGCTTAACGTTCCTTTCTGACCTTGTTCTGTTTTCCTGACTGTTAGGTTAAGAACATCGCATCGATTGATAGAACGCAACGACTGTCTCCGCACATATATTCACGCATCCATCGTAACAAATTGGCGACGGGATATTTCATCATCCTAACAGTATTTGATCGTTATATCCAGGTGTAATATGGGCACAGTCAAAATTGGAAAAATTACTGCGAGAAACTTTACCAACAACATTTCGTGTTGATTAAACTGGACTGGAAAAGCGATGCAGGTGCGTAGGCTGTCAACAGCGGTCCTTCAGGCACCCTTGTGGTGTGTTTATCTCTCTATCTAGTTCTGCATTTTATATGGTTTTAATATGTGCACTTAGCTACATCATTATGGGAGTTATCGCATGGTTGACCACTTTTTTCTCGTGTTTTAGTTGTAGTCATTGCCTGATCAAAGTGTTTGCTGATTTTCTTAAGGTGCACACAATTAATCCCGACCATCCTTACATTATTCCTTTTTGTGCAAGTAATTGGTTCGTTGCATCCAAAATTTCTTGCTGGCTGAGGGTCACATCTATGTGAATGCGACATATATTGCGGATGCATTTGTTGTTTACACCAGTATTTTGTCTCTGAATATGACGCTGTTATTATAGGTTATTCTGTACTGGAGAAATACAGCCTTCATGGCGATATTTTGCATTTAACCAGAGTAGCCTTACCAGGACACTCGACGATTACAGAATTTTGGGAAATAACAGTCTCGGTAATAAATGATCACTGTTTACGATCGTGCTCCTTTCTTTTATTAACCTTGTGGTCCCTGTATTTTCTGGAATGTCGAGCCAAATAAAACTCCTTGATGCTACTTGATCCCGAACATTCGGTGTTCGTTGTCTCTCCAACCAAGGTACGTCAGAATATATGTTGGTGTGAGTCACTTTGTGCTCGGAGCAAATACGAATTCATTAGGACAATTTCCATGTCCTTTTCGTTGGCAGAAGTGACCTTAAGCAAACGTGGTTTGTCTTGATTCGTGGACTTCGGGTGACCGACACCGGGTGTATAACATCTAAGCCAATTTGATTGCAAATACCGAACCAATTTTCAACGTCATGTTTTGCCTTGTTTGAAAGAACGTGACTTCTAGCTCAGTAGTATTGGTGTAGATTAAGCTTAAAGTCTCTCCGTGCTTTATAGAGTTTTTTCGGCTCCTTGTGATGTAGGACGGCTTTACTCAGAACTTCCTCTTTTACGTGAAGTTCAGGCGTCAGTACTCCCGTCGAACACTTAACACGTTGGCCGCGATTTACGATTCTGTAGTTTTTTCGCTGCGGGCGGCATGCTCTAACTTTCACGCAAAGACATGAATTCTGTATCATTTTTGCCATATGTGCTGTTACAAATAAAGGTGTTCTTCCATAAAATTGTTTATTTTAACACTTTTAATTACAGTTCAATGTATTGAAGCATAGATTTAGTGAATTGAAAACGGAAATACGATTATTTTAAAAAGTATGTTTTTGTAGGCGTGTACCATACATGTACACATCGCGTGTTTGCAAAGTTCTGCATGTATACATATGGCGCACATCACGGCCATCGTTTTAACTGCTTTAGTCACCATCTGGGCAAATGTTGGCGTGTTAGTGTGACGCATGCACTACAGGCGCTTTGGTAGTAACCTCTGAGACTGGAACCAAAGGTACATTAATGACGTTTTCATCAGTTCGGTTAATTGAAGAATTCGTGATTCCAGTCCATTTAAACGCGTTTCAATTTCATTGTCAGCAGAGTTTGCCACTGTCAGTCTGGCCTTGCATGCCTGGCAAACGTAACAAACGCCGGGACAAATATCTCCATAATAATCGATACAAAATCTGAGGAAATCCGATTTGTCGCATTTTACATGGACTCTTGACAAGCAAACGTAACACTTGACAGACCTCGCCTTAGGGCATACCGCCTTTTGGCAAACCGCGAACATGCAGCCCGATGCGCTTTGTTTTATTTTCCGGGTCATCCGGTCAGGGTGCGTGCACATGCAGTTGTTCTATCGAGCGATGATGAATATCGTGAGCGCGACAATAAAGCGGTGATACGAATAATAGTAAAATCAGAATTGAATCCTAAGATACGATTCAGTAGTCGATCGCACAATGCAGAAAATGTCGCCAGTCGATGGCGAAGAATAAGATCTTTCCGATTACGTTATTCGCTTTGAGGACTTAAAGAGAATTAACAGCGTTGCACGTTGCGAAAATCACAATAAATCCGAATTTACTCGTATTTTCGAGTACCGCTACGAGAGTGATATATCCAGAAAGCTAACTTCCAACGGATTCCAACAAGGTTTAATTTATCCCTGTGCGTGTAAGTGTAAGAACATTATACCCTGATAATCAGCACCCCACGATAATGAAACCGCACGGTGCTGGGAGCGGAAACAATAATAAAGAGATGCACTGTTACTCGGCAGAGAACCGTATAGGTGAATAGATGAATGTTGTGTCCCAACCTTGTCAAGGTTGAGATGCTGACGCTTTTGTCTAACATACTGGTCGTCTAGGTTGCAAGTAGGTTCATTATATATGAACGATAATTAAGAAATCCGTGTTTTGTCAATAAAATCGAGCCACGCGTTTCTAAATGTCTCGGGATGATAGAAGTGGCGATACGTTTCATTACTTGACACTAGCCGAGTTTAAAATTCCGTGCTTGTTGTGATCTGTTGAAAGTGCGGTGATTCTACCGACCATCGACTGGAAAACAACCAAAGCGTCTAAATAAATGTTTTGCGCTGGTTCTACTTGGACGGCTTATTTTGACTCACTCGTCTATCACTCTGATGATGGAGGAGCTCATGAAGGTTTTTATTAATCTCATGCTCTTTTTTAATTTAGTATACTCCAACGAGTTGATTCAACAGGGAAAGTTCTACTTTATCACAAGTTTATTAAATATAAGAACCTTTCAATGCGTTCAGCTCTGCTAGCCTTTTGGACATGAAGATTGGTTTCGATTGAGTCATCGACCTGTTCAGTATAACTGTAAAACATTTGCAAATAATGAAAGCACTGCTATACGCATTTAACAGTTGCTCAATCCCGTTTTCTTATTAGGCATGCAGAGTTAACCGCTGGCATTCTTTTTGCCATAAAGTGTTTCGTGAATAACGAAGAGAGCATATCCACAGATGAACACAAATTCGTCTTCATTGCTCCTTCAGGGATAACTTCTGGTTCTAAATCTTGTTAGTTTTTGATTCCATTGATGGCTCAATTCGTTTCTGTTCTACTTGCGTTCTGAAGGTCTATGCGCAGCTCATTGGTTGCAGTTTAACTGTTAGGTTGGTTCTGTAATACCACTGGCCTCTTAAAATGCTGTTCAATTTAATCCTTCCATATGTTCATTCGCGTTCCATACACCAGAGTATCCATGACTAATGTGTTAATTATTGATATGCTGTTTTGCTGTATTATCTTGCTGATGGTTGTCGCAGTTGTATCCAAAACATTGGTACTCATTAAGACTTGTAAATGGTGGGGATCTTGCTGTGCGAACCGAAGTAAATCGAACTAGAAAAGTTCGATTTAAAGTGGAACTTAACTATTTCATGACGAGCTTTACATAATTGAGACCAGTCATGGAAAACGGTGTGCAGTCCTGGTCTCCGTGGCTCAAGAAGGATGTTGACCTTATGCAGCGAATCTATCTCCGCTCAAAAAAATAATTCTCAGTATCCGAAACAAGTCTTATGAAGAAAGTATAGCTCAATTGAATCTGTTCGACCTTATACTACTTTACAAAACATTCCATACTCCGAACCATCCCTTACACTATTTATTCACGTGAAGGGATACGAAAAATAATCGGACCCATGAATATGTGCTGGTGGTACTCCATTCCCGCCTGAAATGTAGAAGCTATTTTTATTTCTATACGAATCTGCTTTACGTGGAACAGCTTACCTTCTACGGTTTCTCTATCCGTTAGCTTGCATGAATTCAAAACGAAATTAGACGAATTTTTATTGAATTATGCGTTTCCCAAACATTTATATACTGCCTAATCTAATTCCTCATCTTGTTTATACACTTACATTTCAATTTTTGCCATGATTGTTTATAAGCTTGTTGCTTTTTAAACTATTAAAATTTTTGAATTACCTTGAATTATAAAACTGAGGGTGAACCTATCATAACTCAATTTTTTATAACTGTTACCCGAAAGAAAACAAGATACTACGTTAAATTTTATGAGACATTTATTTGCAGAAGCAGAAAATAGCACATTCCAGAAACATCATCATTAGAGTTTACACTACTGCGGTTACACATCATTTATTAAAAGGTTTCATCTTCCTCTCCATGTTCCCCGGACTCCTTAGCCACCTCTTCGTAGTCTTTTTCCAAAGCAGCCATGTCTTCTCTGGCTTCAGCAAACTCACCTTCCTCCATACCTTCGCCCACATACCAATGAACAAACGCGCGTTTTGCATACATAAGGTCAAATTTGCGATCCAGTCGAATCCAAGCTTCCGATATGGCAGTCGTGTTACTTAGCATACACAAGGCTCTTTTTACTTTAGCCAGATCACCACCTGGGACAGCGGTTGGTGCCTGATGGTTCAATCCAACTTTGAACCCTGTAGGACACCAATCAACAAAGTGTATAGTCTTCTGGCTCTTTATTTTCGTTATGGCAGCATTAACATCATTTGATACAACGTCCCCACGATACAAAAGACAGCACGCCATGTAGCTTCCGGCTCTTGGGTCACATTTGACCATTTGATTTGCTGGCTCAAAACATGAAGTGGTCAATTCAGCAACACTCAACTGTTCGTGGTTCGCTTTATCGGCGGATACAACAGGAGCATACGAAGTCAGAGGAAAATGAATTCTTGGATAGGGCACAAGATTGGTTTGAAATTCATTCAAATCAACATTCAATGCACCTTGGAAGCGCAGTGACGCTGTTACCGAACTCACAACCTGGCCAATTAAGCGATTCAAGTTTGTATACGATGGGCGTTCAGTAGAAAGTTTCGTGCGACATATGTCATAGATAGCCTCGTTGTCAACCATGAATGCGCAGTCGGTGTGCTCCAAAGTTGTATGTGTGGTGAGAATAGAATTATAGGGCTCGACAACAGCAGTCGCAATATGTGGGGCTGGATAGATAGCGAACTCAAGCTTACATTTCTTTCCGTATTCCATTGAAAGTCGTTCCATTAGTAAAGATGTGAAGCCCGAACCTGTGCCACCACCGAAAGAATGGAAGACCAAAAAGCCTTGGAGGCAATGACACTGATCTGCTAACTTATGCAGGCGGTCCATAACATGATCGATTATCTCCTTACCAACTGTGTAATGTCCGCGAGCATAATTGTTGGCGGCATCTTCTTTACCACTGATGATTTGCTCCGGATGAAACAGTTTGCGATAAGGCCCAGTACGGATTTCACCGACCACGCTTGGTTCTAAATCGACGAAAATGGCACGTGGAACATGTCGACCGGAGCCAGTGGGATTGAAAAACGTTGTGAACGATGAATCAGGTTTTTCGCCTTCTAATTCTTTCTGGCAAATGCCTTCTTGATCAATCCCGTGTTCCAAGCAATACAACTCCCAGCAAGCATTGCCAATTTGAACACCAGCTTGTCCGACATGAATACTGATTACCTCGCGCTAAAAGGTGTCATTAAATTGAAATGGTATAAAACAACCTACCATTTTTCACTTTCACGAAGCACGGCTCTTACAAAATTCACGTCTAAAAGTGTGAATGGCCTTAGTGCTGCACATAAATATAGTGGTATTTGATAGTGTCCATCTCTCTATCGGCCGACCGGTCGCTTGAACTGGTGTTTGATTGGTTTATTTGGCTCACAGAATTTACGCACGTTTCGCTATGGTGTGGAACCTACAGAATCGATTAATGGCCGATGAACTAAACAAGAGCTATGTAGTGATCAAGTCCAGAAAGGTCAATGTGAACCACAGTTATCTCTATGTTTTAACACGATTGTTCAATTTTAATTCAATGACACCATAATACACACGCAGTAGTTTCCGCGATGAGCATCATTCCCATTTGGAAAATTTCCACAGATTTTGACTCATTGTACGCATGATTAGCTGTAATGTAAGTAGTAGAGAAAACTTTATTAACGTTTTGAATAATTCCAGTTCAATCTAATTGATTTTTTGGGGTGTTTCCGTATTAATTATAAGCTCACGGAATGGAAACCGAGGAATATTGAGATTCAATGCTAAATGGACCATGATATTTTACGTGTTTATTTATGAAAACTTACAAATAGATTATTAGGAAGTTGTATTAAAATGATAATAGAATTTCCGTTCCATTTCGTCTCTTGCTCAAAATTGTTTGCGTGATCAATTATTGTATAAATCAATAAGAAATTTGCAATTTGTAATTTATGGCATGGGTTGATCTGGAAATTTGTTACCGCTTTATTTTAGAGTGCTTATCGATTTGCGTTCAAACTTAAGACCGAAAATCAAAGACTCATGCTACAGTACAGCCATTGTAGAACCGTTTCATTGCAATTTTGGTTTTCGAGTAGAGATACGAATGTAAACTTTTCTAAATCGATTATCGGTTTGCAAATTTTTGCACTAGGGAAGACAAATGTATATTTCCACACCCAAAATTCGTTTGGGATTCTAAGGATTTCCCAGCATGCCACCGCTGTCCAAGGTATGCTTCACAGACTTAGTCACTCTATGTTAGCTCACCATGATCGATTTTGCGTGAAGCGCTGAATCTAAATTCATTCATGTTAGAGAACGTAGTTTTGTTTGCTGTTTTTTAGGATCAATGGCATTCAATTATCACTTAATCCAGATTTATATCTTCGAAGAAATATCCACGCTGTACATATTGGACCAAGGTTGACAAAGCCGGGGCGGTATTGGGGATAAGCTCTCAATTCCAAAAATGCTCCAATGGTACGCGTCTCATATAGCCTCTGACAACGAAGGCCAGCTCCTCGCCTGCACGCGTGATTCTGTGTGACCCGGCGGAACTGCTTCTACTGACAGGAGAAAGGGCGAAGGCGGCTGACTGGCGCCTCAAAACCAGCATGCTTCGGGCAGGTGGAGCTCGTAAGTCCATAAAGGCGGTCCACCTGGGGGAAGGAAAACCCTTATCTCAAACCTCCACTGCCTTGTGGCTACATCCAATCATGGAAAAGGCTTCAGGAGTCAACCTCGAGGAAAAATCTGGAGCCGGAGTCCCGTTAGGCAGTCCGAAGTTTTTGTTTACAACTTCGCCCTGCCAACTTCTGCGACGGCATCGTTGTCCAAACGTATAAGCCTAGCTGTTCCTTTGGTTCCGATGGTGCCGTGGAGAGGGAGCACTTGCTGCATGGGCAACAGCTAGTTCTCCACTTTGAACTGCCCTGGCGTACATCACAACGCACCAATGGAGAGGACACTCCATTCCGCTTCTGCGGATAATAACACAGGAAGCAGCAGATATCGGTTAAAAGCTATGGCTCGATTGGCGTAGAGCTCAGCGCCTGGGGCTGCTTTCGACGGTGGGAGAGACTTTCAGGTCTCATTGGACGGCTACCGCCCGCCTCAAGCTGGGCAGCCCCCAGCCAATATGGTGCCGTCTCGCCACGGTCTGCTATCCTCATTGGGTGCATGAGGATTAGGAATCAACCGACAAGCAGACTGTTTTTTGCGCACCAGCTTAACCAACTACTAAAAAACAAAAGTCATTTCTGAAACTGGGAACCTGGAACGTCCGGTCCATGCTTCCTGGATTTCATGACGACGTCTCGAATATCAGAGGCGTAAGAAAATCTGCTGTAATTAACAATGAGTTAAAGAGACTAAATTTCGACGTGGCAGTCCTACATGAGACGCGATTACCAGACACTGGTAAGCTAACAGAAAGAGATTACACATTTTTTTGGAAAGGAAGGGGTTCTGATGAGCCTCGACTGCATGGAGTTGGGTTTGCCGTTCGAAACGACCTTCTAAAAGCAACTGAACCGAGCAGCAGCGGGAGCGAACGGATTTGGACTCTAAATCTGAGGTGCATTACTGGTACCATTACGTTTGTAAACGTTTATGCGCCGACGCTCTCTGCGACGACTACTGAAAAAGACGCTTTTTATTACAACCTCGCAACAGTCCTGAAAAACGTGCCACAAAGAAAGTGTGTAGTGGTATTGGGTGATTTCAATGCTAGAGTTGGTGCGGATTACGAATCTTGGCAAAACTGTCTCGGGAGATTCGGTGTAGGTAAAACCAATGAAAATGGACTACGCCTTTTAGAATTATGCACACAGTTCAGTCTCTGTGTTAGTAACACTTTCTTTCAAACAAAACCACAGCATAATGTCTCTTGGAAAAATCCTCGCTCTAAGCACTGGCACCAGCTTGATCTTATTCTTGTTAGGCGCACTAATATAGGAAGCGTACTTCTCACCAGATCATATCAAAGCGCAGACTGTGACACTGATCATTCACTGGTCTGTGCAAAACTGAAGCTTTCCGACACGAGATTTCACCGCACCAAATTGTCTGGTAAGCCTAGGATTGACGTCACCCGCATGTGCGAACCTAATCTAGCTGCGCAATTTGCAAAAGCCTTCACAGCCGAGTTCAGCAAGACACCCCCACTTGAATCGGCTTCAGAAAACTGGGAATCGATTAAAAACAGCATATGCCGAGTCGCACTTTCCACTTTCGGTCCGAAGAAAGCTCGAACGAGCGACTGGTTCGAAGCAAAAGCTTATGAGATGACTGCTGTGTTGGATGAGAAACGGTCAGCATTCTTGAGGTTCAAAGGTATGCCAACAGATGAAAACTTACGACTTTTAAGAGCAGCCAGAAATAAGGTCCAACAGACTGCAAGGCGATGTGCAAATGACTACTGGACAGAAATTAGCCTTAGTATCCAAAAAGCTGCGGATACTGGAAATTTTCACGGCATGTATGATGGGATCAAGAGAGCCATTGGTCCAAACAAACATAAAATGGCTCCCATTAAGTCTGTATCTGGTGACCCGATTGTGGACAAAACTCAGCAGATGGAAAGATGGGTAGAGCACTTCTCCTCTCTCTACTCTAGGGACAGTACGGTTTTACCACATGTATTTGAAAATGTCGAGCGGTTGCCGACTATTGAATATCTAGATACTCCCCCTACTCTTGATGAGCTCAATAGAGCAATCGACCGCTTAGCGAATGGGAAGGCCCCTGGTGACGACGGAATTCCACCTGAGCTCATCAAATGCGGTAGAGCAGCATTATTACAACCGCTTCACCATTTGCTTTTTCAGTGCTGGCAGGAGGAGTGTGTCCCACAAGAGATGCGAGAGACAAAGATCATCACACTATTCAAGAATAAAGGAGATAGAGGCGACTGCAACAATTACAGAGGAATCTCCCTTCTGAATGTTGTAGGCAAATTGTTTGCTAAAGTCTTACAGATCCGGCTGCAAGTTTTAGCTGATAGAATTTACTCCGAATCTCAATGTGGCTTCCGCAAGGGAAGATCAACCGTTGACATGATCTTCTCCCTGAGACAACTTCAAGAAAAGTGTCGGGAACAGCGTATGCCA
>JACCGJ010017920.1:0-15470 GCA_013407085.1 Atriophallophorus winterbourni
GGTACATGATGAAAGAAAAATGTATGTTCCATGGTTTTTGTTGAAGGCGACATACTACCCGGTTGCCAAGGCCGAAGTAGGGGGTTGGCTTAGGGGACCCCACCCGGAGCCTTTGACTCAAAAGTCTACCCGCAAGGCAGCGGTTTTTTTTCCTCCACGAGAGCCGGTGACCATTTTGAGGGTTCTTGCGCCTCTCTTGAAGTGCCTCGGCGATTGTTCGAGTACGCCTCTCTAGCCTTTGCACGACCAGGTGCAACCTGCAAGGCAGCAAGGATTTTTCCTCAGGGTTCACTCCCGAAGCCTTTCCCGCAATCGGGTATGCCGCCAGGCAGCGGAGGTTTGGAATCAGGGTTTTCCTTCCCTTAGATGGACTGCCCTCCCAGGCTGACGAGCTCCATCTACCCGGAGCAAACTGGTTTTGAGGCGCCAGTCATCCGCCGTCGCCCCTTCTCCTGTCAGTAGAAGCAGTTCCGCCACGTGCAGGCCAGGAGCTGGGCTTTGGTTGTCAGAGGCTGTTTGAGACGCACGCCATATGGGAGCATTTTATAGACAGTGGGAGCTCATCCCCACTGCCGCCCCCGGCTGTGACAACCTTGGAACCTGACAACCTTGGAACCTACCCTGTACTCGCGATGTTCCCACGATGGCTAGTGGGGCTGTTAGACGTTTGAGGGTCTTCCGCCAGGTATTCCTTTGTCCGCCACGGCGACGTTTCCAATCTGGTCCGGCGAGAGCAAAAAGAGCTAGGCGAGGAAGGCGTCGCTCATCCATACGGAGAACGTGCCCCAGCCATCTCAGCTGGCACATGGATATATGATCGGAGAGTGGCACAGAGCGATCACCGAGGACTGCCCTCCTGACGTCATCATTTTTGACTTTCTGTTGCCAGCTTAAACGAGCTATACTCCGCAGGCAGCGATGATCAAACGTCGATAATCGTTGACTATCAGCTTGTCGCAGCGTCCACGTCTCGCAGCCATACAGTAGAACTGCTCGTACGGTGGCCTGGTACACTCTGCCCTTCAAGCGTAATCCAACATCGCGTCGGCGCCACAGATACCGTAGCCCAGCGAAAGCATGGCGTGCTCTTGCAATCCGTGCTGTGATTTCAGCTTCGATATCGCCCCCAGTTGTGATGCAGCTCCCTAGGTAGGTGAATCTGTCAGTCACTTCCAGTTTATGGTTTTCGATCGTCAAATCAAGTGTTGGGTCTGTCCAATCCTGTAGGAACACTTTGCATTTTGACGGAGAGAAGTGTAATCCATACAGCGACAACTGATCAACGAGTAGATCCAAAGCGCTTTGTATGGCGCAAGCATCCTCTCCGAGGAGAGCAATGTTGTCAGCATAGTCCAGATCCATAACTCGTCGACCGGGGAGCAGGTCGATCCCACAATTCGGTAGCTGGGCTGTTGCTGCCTGCATGACATCGTCAATCGCAAAGTTAAATAGGAATGGGGAGATCGGACATCCTTGACGAACCCCGCTGGAGATGGTAAACTGCTTGGATAAGTCACCATAGGCTTTGACTCTGCCGGTGGTGTGGCAGTACAGCTTCTTGAGCAGGATTACGTACTTCGGTGGGACACCATGGCGAATGAGACAGTCCCAGAGGGCGGTTCTGTCAATGGAATCGAAGGCTGCTCGTATGTCAAGGAAGACGATGATTGTTGGACGTGCGTATTGGTAACGTTGCTCCAAAATTTGGCGGAGCGTGAAGATTTGGTCCACACACCCGCGTCCTCCTCTAAAACCAGCCTGTTCTTCTCGATACTCTGCTTCTCGGTAGCTGTTAAGCCTGGTCAGGATGATTGATGCGAACAGTTTAGAGACCACCGGTATGAGACTGATACCCCTGTGATTACCGCACTCTTTCCTCGACCCTTTCTTGAATACTGGACGATGGCTGACGGTCCCCACGCGCTGGGTATGGTTTCCTCGTTCCAGATCTTTCCGAAGAGCACTGACAGTTCACTGCACAAAACGTCGACACCTTCAACAAATAGTTCGGCTGGTAGCTCGTCTAAACCAGGGGCTTTGCGTCGTTTAAGCTTCATTATGTGTGAGCGAATTTCGGCCTCTGTAGGTGGTTCCTGTGGGGCCGGCCACTGAGTGGTGGAGCCACTAGGCTGAGCAACAGAGAGTGGTCGCGGTTGATTGAATTGGCTAGCGAAATGTTCCCTCCAGCGGTCCATTCGCCTTTCTCTGTTGGTAATCAACGACCCATCTGCTTCCGTGATGAGTTCGCTCACGCTGGGCATTCGGGGTCCCGTGGAGCGTATAAGCTGGAACAATTTGCGGGTGTTGCCAACTGCTTGGGCTGCTTCCATCTCGCTTGCCCGCTCTTCCCACCATGATTCTCGGTCCGTTTTGAGGCTGGTCTTCAACTGGTGGCGAATTTGCCTGCGCTGTTCATCATATCTTTTCCCCGGAGGTAAGGAACGCTGTTGGTCAATTAATTTGGCTGTAGCAGCAGATATCCAGTTGGAATCTGTTCGCTTTGATGTTCCACAGCTTTCCAGGCCAGCATGATACATTGCGCTTTGGATTTGAGCCCAATGCTCCTCAATATTATCAGGATGGGGTCCAAGTGCATTAGATAGGGCCGTTAGATAGTTCTCTGCCACTGCTCTATCTGATAGTTTAAGCGTATCCAGCCTCGTGATATTTTTCTTACGCGATCCGCTGAAACGCATAGTTAGGTTTGCACAGACTAACGCGTGGTCTGATGATAGGCAGGTCGACCAATATGATCTGCAGTCTTGCACACTGGAACGCCATCGATAACTGATCGCAATGTGATCAATTTGTGTCCAGAGTCCAGTCGAGGGGGATCTCCACGTTGCTGACCGTTGTTTGGAATGTCGGAAGTTGACACTGCTGAGAAATAGGCGGTGCTCAGCACATAGACTCAACAGGCGTTCACCGTTGTCTGATCGGACGCAATCCAGACCATATGGACCACCGAGGCGGCCAACTCGGGCATTAAGATCGCCAGCCAGGATGACAATATCCGACTTTCGTGCTTTACGCAGTAATTCGTCTAGACCTCGGTAGAATTCGTCTTTCGCTAAATCAGCACTGCAGTCAGTGGGGGCGTAGGCTGCGATGACGAAAAGTGCACGGGTGGTCTGCCTGTGTTGACTGATTTTGCATGAGCCACCAAGTCGGACGGCGCACAAACGGCTATTGACAGGTAACCAGTCAATCAAGGCTGCCTCGGCGCGTGAGCTCAGGGCAATACCAACTCCTGCAAGTCCCGCTGTCTGGGCCTCTTCATCACCAGATACACGCAAACGGAACTTGACTCCGGTATTATTCGGTGAGCATAGGTTTATCACATGACTAGAGTCGTGTAAGCGCGTTTCTGATAGGCAGCAGATGTCTACTCTCATCGTTTCTAGTGTACGAGCTAAACCAGCCTGTTGTCCTGTTTGCCTCAAGGTCCTGACGTTGAATGCAGCTAGCTTGAAGGGCATACGGGGTTTCAGGAAGTGAGCACTCTGGATTGGCTGTTCTGTGTTTGGCGAGCTGGAAAGGGCATCTTGACGAGATTCATTGCTTGTGTGTAATGAGGGTCGTGGGATATAAGGATCGGCATGTGATGTAATGTAGCGAACGTGATTTTGACAGCGAGTTGTGGATGAAGTGGATTCCATGGTTTTTGTTGTAGGCGACATACTACCCGGTTGCCAAGGCCGAAGTAGGGGGTTAGCTTAGGGGACCCCACCCGGAGCCTTTGACTCAAAAGTCTTCCCGCAAGGCAGCAGGGATTTTTCCTCAGGGTTCACTCCCGAAGCCTTTCCCGCAGTCGGGTATGCCGCAAGGCAGCGGAGGTTTGGAATCAGGGTTTTCCTTCCCTTAGATGGACTGCCCTCCCAGGCTAACGAGCTCCATCTGCCCGGAGCAAACTGGTTTTGAGGCGCCAGTCACCCGCCTTCGCCCTTTCTCCTGTCAGTAGAAGCAGTTCCGCCGCGTGCAGGCCAGGAGCTGGGCTTTGGTTATCAGAGGCTGTTTGAGACGCACGCCTTATGGGAGCATTTTATAGACAGTGAGAGCTCATCCCCACTGCCACCCCCGGCTGTGACAACCTTTGGAACCCATGTCGAAGTGATGACAAAAGGGAGGAATCGAACAGTGGGGTATTACTGGGAGATCTATAAACAACTGCAATCAGGAGAAGACTGTCTTGCTTGAGTGGGATTTGGCACCAAAGAACATCAGAGTCAACCAACGCAGGGTCAGATAATTGTTCGCAGCGAAGCGATTTGCGATGATAGAACAGCACTCCACCTCCTCTTGTTGTACGGTCGCAGCGAAGTAATGACATGTTTGGAAGGGTGAGTTCCGCATCATGAACTGCGCTTGATAACCACGTCTCAGTAACGGCTATTAGGTCCCATGAGCACAGGGAATGACGGTAACGGAGTTCCGGGAGTTTGTTCAGGAAACCAGCAGCATTTGTGTAACAGCATGAAAGGCTGCGTGATTGTAGAGTATGCAGTGTGGTGATAGGGTGTGCAGTTATTCCGCCGATCACACTGAAACCGGCTGCGGGGAGTTTTTTGAAGCGGTCGTGTGAAGTTCGTCAGCAGACTGATTTGTGCTGGGTATGACTGATGGTTGCGGACGAGGTCTTGGTTTGTCAACTGCGGAGCGAAGACGGACCTCTGTAGGTGCAAAGCGTTTGTTATCATACCACAAGCGCAAGGCAGTATTAACCATATCTTCGGATTGGAAGGTAATTTTCAGAATACGAGGGGCATTACCCTTGTAGCTGGAGGACGTGGGAAGGCGTTTCACGGCAGTCGTCAAAGTTCCGTGAATTTTGCTGAGTTCTTGGATGTAGCGCCACTGAGAACAGTCGTGTAGAGTGTTCTTAGCTAAGTCATCATCTTTAAGTTCAGGCACACCGTGGACAAAAATGCTGCGTTTATCGTTCGCCGATTTCCAATCGTAGCCTTCTTGCTTTTGCATCTGCCTCTGAGGCCAAGGAACGTCTGGAAAAATACGAACAGGCAAATTTGTATTTCGGAGAAGGTGGGCCGAGAGCAAGACCTCTTCAACCTTCTCCGGGGAGTCAAGGGTGATTCTGAGTAGACGTGGGGCATCCGCGTGAGGCGAGTTTGGGTGTCTGGAAAGACGTACTAAAGAAACCGGGTCTACATCAAGTTTCAGTTGCTCACAGAGAGCTCGCCATTGTTGGACATCATCTTGCCTGCGTGCTTGAAAGCATGGAGATACACTTTCCGGCATATTTGTGCATACAATGGCCAGGGATCGTGTATTCTTGTGATTGGCTTTTGGAGCTGCAGGCAGTTTCCCAGCGTTGTTTGGTTTTGGCTTTACCTGTGAAGTAGTGTGTGATTTTGTAGATCGAGTCACACTTGGCAATACCAGATCATTCATAGGACTTGTGCAAGCAGGTGGGGAGTCCGTTTCCAGTAGAGACTCGAGGCGTAGTACTCTGGTGACAATAGCACCATACGGGTCCGGAAGTGATGATATGGAAGCGTTAGCTGTTACTTCCGCGTAAGTAGTTTTCCGAGGGGGATCCTCAGCTGGTTTCGGGTTCGATGATTCGTTGAGAACAAAAGATGTAGATGTTTGTCTACTGCGTTTATCGGCAAGTTTGTCCCTTCGATGCCGGGCTCTACAAGCAACGCAGAAGAAGAATATCTCTTCATTTGTTTGATGTTTCAAAGAATCGTAAAACGACTTGGAGAGTTTCGTGCATCGCAGGTGCTGTCAAGCATCACAGCGATCACACTGGATGGCAGGATCGTCATTATTAACATCCTGGCTACATTTTGCACATTTGTTTCGTTTAATTATAGCATCAATGCGGCCCATTATGCAGAAATATTGTAATTGTATTCAGTTATGAGAGACAAATACGTATTCGCGTAACAAAAATTTGAACGGAAGATGAATCAAATGAATTGCAAAATAAATTGCAAATAAATCTTTATCAGAAATTCAACGAGGTAAATTCGTATCGCGCGCCACTAGAGCACAGCGGCTCTTAGGACAGGGTTCGTTGAAGTAATCCATGAAAGAGACAAAGGTGAATGTCAAGACAACATGATCACTGTTGCTCACGGGAGGGTTAGACGAAAGAGCTTAAAAATAACTTTAAGTTTGAAACACGCTCGCGAACGAGAAATTTCGCATTGTATGTCGTTTGCATTTTCCGAAATGTTCATGCCAATTCGCTTTTTACATTTTAACAGAGAAAGAATGTTACACAGTTTACGAGCGTCAAAATTCTGATCTATTGATCTATTGAGTGTCAAAATTCTGAAAATGTATGAATAAATTGAAATATCGATCCACCTAGCACTAGTCAAAATCAAACCATGCGCGAATTTAGTTAAAAAAACATGCGAAAAATGAATTAAGGCATTGTAATGTATACAAATCGGGAAATTTAATGATTTCAAAAAATAGAGCTAAGGCATATGAACCGAAAATTTTTGGTATTGGGCGCCATTACTGACCTTGAAAATAGATTTTTTGTATACAGAACACTATGTTGCCCATTGTGACCCGCTTCTCGAAAAATTTGGTAATACAGTCTATTTATTGATATCATTGTTGTTTCTTAGTATGGTTCTTATTTATCGGTTGATGATCTTTATACGAAAATGTAAAATGATTTTTCAAATATAGATCCGAACTGCTCAACCTGTGATAGGTTGGAATTCCTTCACTACTCATTGGGATGAAATCTTGTGTCACTAGCTCCTGATATACTTATATCTGTTACTTTAGATGATTACCTCTATCTCTGACTATGGTTTTGCCAGTGAAATGTTTCATCAATTCCTCAAAACATTTACACATTCAATCCTTCAAACATATGCTGCTAGACGACATGCGAATTTGTATTCCATTTGTATCTTTGAGATGTCAAACGGTTTCATCCCGAAAACCATCATTGAAGCAAGATGTTGTAATCAATCTATTGTGTTGAACTTGTCCGTAGGTAATGTGCATACAGCTGAAATTCCCTTTTCAAGAATTGGAGCCACAGAACATCTTTGAAGTTATATATTCGAAATCAAAATATGTAAGAATTGTTAAAACAAATAAATCGTCTCTCAATTTTTTATATTGTTGGCTTTGGTTTTTAACGAGGCACACACCTCAACACTGTGCTCAATGACGTCTGCGATTACATCCGATGTAATGATAATTAGAGCGCTAGCATAGATTCGTTACAGTTTTGAGACACGATCCATGTTAAGTGAATCCGTGCAATTGAGCATTAAAAATACGCCAATACACCCTTAAAATTTAACACGTTCATGATATTTGTCATTTGATACTGGAGCCCTAAGCCATGGCTAAGACCATCTTTCAAGAGTTAGTTTAACTTTCACATTGTCCAAGTTTTGGGAACGAGCTTTAGTTGACCTTTATTATTATTCACTTATATATATATATAATATATATATAGCTCGATATATATAGATATATCTCTATATATCTATATATATATATCTAATATATAATATTATACTTATCTTATATATAATTCCAAATATTTGGTATTTCATCAGGTATAATATATCCTAATTTTAATGCAAATAAAATTGAGCGCCATCGGTTAGAGCAGGTTTCGGGTAACGTTTCGCTTTTTGAGATGGAAGATTCGTCGGATAAAAGGTGATTGTCCAGAATCAAAAATCAAGAATCGAGATTTTATGGTGTGAAAAGCAATCGCTTCACATGTACATTTGAATGACAATAAAATTTACAGAGGATGTAATCAAAATTCTATTGAGGTGTTTGATTTGTTTGATTTCATTAGGGGTCAATATACATGGGGCTAGTGGATTGTTCTTCATATGAGCATCCAGTTTCGATTTGAAATCAAGGATCGTAGGAGCATTCACAATTTCATGTGATAGTGAATTCCACGGGAAGCAACTACGCACCTGGAAGAAATGACGTCTACAATCGAGTCTTGATAGCGGGATAACGAGATAACTTGAGTGACTCCGTGTATTCTTAGTGGAACAAACGTATCAAATCGCGGAGTAGGTGATTTTAAATTCGCATTATTGTACATGTAGGGATAGTGTCCCTCCTCACTCTCCTTTGTGTAAAATCAGTCAATCATAGCATGGCCATTCACTTTGTTATGGGATGTGCTACATCTCATCTGCTACATCTCAACTAGCTTCATCGTTCGGTAGTAAATTTTATCCAGCAATCAGATGTTTTTGCGCAGCCACGGTGCCCAAGCTGATATCATTCATTCTATCGTCAAATGTATGTAAGTATATAAAATGTGGGGAAGCGTTTTCGGAAAGAACTGCTCATATATACACAATATCATACCCACGATATCGCTTGCCATGTTGAATACTTTCTGGCAATGACTATTTGGTTTCAGGTTATTAGTAATCCAGATACCGAGATCTTTCTCAGCGCTGGTCCAAGTCGAGCTTTCATGACTAAGATTTTATGAATGCTCAGATTGCCAGCCAAGTTGTAACATTTTACATTTCCGTATGTTAAAAAGCATCGTATTTCGTTGAGACCAGTTATGCAGGGCATCCAAATCCTCTTGCAGCAACAAACAATCTTCCATCGATCAGACTTGCTTCCATGTTTTTATGTCATCACGAAAAGCACCATCTTGCATCGTACTACCTACGCAATATCATTTATGTATAACAAGGAAAGAATAGGCCTGAGCACTGAGGGATGCCACTGGTGACATAGATGCTTTTTGATTGAACGCCATTAATGTGGACCGATCGGTCAGATAATCCGTTATCTACGATTATAAGTTCCGAGCTATCCTATATTGCACTAGCTTTTGCAGAAGCAGGCTATGGTTGACCTTATCGAATACTTTAGATACATCCATATAGCAGAAATTAAGGGAGTATACTAGGTCAAGAGAGGTTGTCCAATATTCCAGAGTGATGAGCAAATTTGAAAGACAAGATCTGTTTCAGCGAAACCCATGTTGCGCTGCTGATAAATGTCCTTTAGTATCCTGGTGACCCACTATTCACTCATGTAGGATGCACTCCATAATATTCCAGGTTCAGGAAAGCAGTGTAACGTGCCTGTAATTTGCTACGTCGAAATGACAGCAATCTTTGTAAATTGGTGTTATCAATGCTCTCAATGCTGAAGTTACGCAACCGTCGCGATGACTTGGGTTGATAATCTCAACTAGACGGTATGAAAGCTGTCCATAACATTCAAGGAGAATTGCTTGGGTAACATTGTTTCCACCCGGGGAGTTCCTCAGATTTAGTGGTCTTAGGTCCCGTTCCACAACGACTTTTTCTGCCATCAGCGAAAAATTCCTGGTTTAACTATTGTTATTTCATTCACAACTTTGTAATGTATTTTTGTATTATATTCCATTCATTCCACCATGCATTATGGGTACTGTTGTTACTCTTGTCGAACGACGGTGGTAATTCAGTTTCGTATTCGGCAAAATTGAAACCAAGTTGCAGTAACAGCAATATCAAAATAAATAGTCCGGACTCTTCTTTCCAATGAAATCCATTTTCTGATTCTACTGCGAACAGTAAATCAGAAGGTGCGGATATCTTTTTTCGGAATAACTCGAGAGTTTGATTGGATTCTCATCTGAAGGTAGTGGAACAATGAGTTGTAATGTGTATTTGAGTCACTAAAATCAAGTTGGACCATATTTAGTTTACAGATTACTTCTCCGAGTAATTTTCGTCACGTCGCTGTGTGCAGGCATAATAGAACAGAAGCACCACATGGTTACTCCGACGGAATGGGGCTCCATAGGCGATTCATTCGAAAAGAAACGAGTTCGAAGTCAATCCAATGTCCGGAATAGATGGCCGATCTGTTCATTTCTTTCTTGTGTGGTTAAAGATATGGTTTTAGATGGGTACTAGGTTGAATACTTCCCGATCTTTGTGCTCCAGTGAGTTCGCTGGAGGCTAGCTTCTTGAATTTAGCCGCCGAAGGTTTGAGTCGCAGATGATTAGCATTTGAGCGTGTTGTCAAGCGTTGAGGCGCTGAAGTCTTGCAATTAGTATATCGTTGTGTTCTGCGGTCGATGTTGCTGATCGGTATATGAGCCCGATTGTACAGCTGTCACCAGATTCCGAGTCAAGGGAGCACCACGGTTTGTCAGTGAGTGAAAGATCAGTATCTGAAATTATGTTTATCTTTAGTCGCTTGTGACAATACAACGCTACACCACCTCCAAATCCATCAAGGTCACGGCGTAGGAGTGTCATTTGGGGAATAGACATTTCACTGTCGGACATACTCGATTGATAGCAAGTTTTAGTCAGGATATGGAACACGGCTAATTTGCAGTCAACCCACCACCACTGATTCGACCTTAACGGTAAGCAGCCTATAATACGCCTATGGTTGATCGCGTCTCGTAGGCATGACCGGGATCAGTTGTCAATTCGTCTTGTAGTATTCATCCACATCACATTGCGGCCACGTGCCTAAAGGTACATAACAAATGGAGCTGAAATTAAACAATTTCGGAAAAAAAGAAAAACCTAGTTAACTAATAAGTGTAAGGTCAACACGAACTATTTACCTTCGCATCAGTGACCGACGCCAGATTATGAATATTTCTGTTCCATTCATCTTATTGACCGTCTTGGCAATTTCGACAGCCTCTGTATGTAGGCGTTCGCTATACAGTTTAATACATTCTAATTTTATGTTGAAGAGACCAAAAATGGAATCTTGCTTGTGCAAGGTTCTACTACATTTGTGACCGTAATACCTGGGTCTATTCCATTTAAATAGTGTAAGAAGTCTTCTAATTGATCCCGCCTAATGAAAACGAATGTGTCATTAACATAATATTATCATAATTTAGTATTGAGCCCTTTATTGTTAAGGGCTTTTTTCTCGAAATGCTCCATATACATGTTAGCAAGTACTGGAGATATTGCCAACCCTACATTCTGTCTATATGATTTCACATTAAATACGAAGTGGTTTATGCTTAGAAAGATCGATACACACTGGACAATTTGCTGGAGTCTCGAATTGGTACGATATGACAAACTGACATCAGATTCCAATGTCCTTCTAGCTAGTTGTAACGCACTTGTTGTATCGAGGTTGGTGAACAAAGCGTTCACTTAAAAGCAAACCATTATTTCATCGTCATCAATTGTTACCAACTATACGCGTGCTGCAAAGTCATATGCGTTCTTGATGAACAAGGCCGCATTGACCAGTGAGGTTTCCAACAAAATAAGTTAAACTTCTAGCTGAATCATGCACAGATAATACGATTACATCGACGATTTGTCATACAAGAATGCCTTCTTTAATTATTTTTGGTAGTCCGCAGAATCTAGGAGTGATAGTAGATTTGGGATACTGGATATACCACGAGCACTTTTTCAAATTCTAATCAACGGACATAGAGACTACCATTTTACAGTTTTTCATTGTTTTTTCGTTTTGCTTATTTTTATCCTTTAATATAGGCCCCCCCAAATAATCGCTTTCGTGTATATATTTTTATATAGCTACAGATTGAGAAGTGCTTGACTTTCGTGATAGTCAGCAGAGGGAAAATGCCTAAGTAGTAGTCAACCCACCACCACTGATTTTTTTACGAAAAATCGGCAGTGAGCCTTACATTCCGGTGCGCTTTATGAATGAATAGTGAATGTTCACACTCTGAACATTCACTATTCATACATAAGGCGCACCGGAATGTAAGGCTCACTGCCGATTTTTCGGGAAAATTATTGTTTTTATGTGCGCCTTATAGTCCGAAAAATACGGTACTTACTTCAGGTAAGATGACCTTTAGGTTCGAGGCCGTCAAACGATATTCAAACTCCATTATGACTCAAAGTAAACACAATTTCTAATGGCGGTTTATAATAATGAGTTATAGAGTTCACGAACCTACGGATGACCTTGGTTGTACAAAAAACTTTTCTAAATGTATTATCACATAGTAAACCATATTTTCATGTGCATGTGATTCTGCTCACGCCACTAGCTTGCATGACTTCAAAACGAAATTAGACGAATTTTTATTGCATTATTCGTTTGCACAACACTTATACTGTTTAATCTATATTCTTATATTGTTTATACACTTAAATTTCAATTTTTACCATCCTATGGTTGTTGTTAAGCTTGCTGCTTTTTAGACCATTGAAAACCTTGAATTACCTTGAGTTGCATAGATTGTAAGTAGTTTTTACCTCACTTATGCTCCTATGACGAGTTACAAACATAAAATCCTGTTAGCTGTTGATACTCAGGTCATCGGTGCTCATCTTCGTTCACAACAGCTCAGATGGCAACTACGCCATTAAAAAAAACAATCACTCCGGTTTCACTGACCCGCTTGACTCGTGCTCCCAAAGTGCCGCACCAAGATAAACCAAGATTGCTCAAGGTAGTGTTGCAGAGTGAAAAAGAACTAAAAGATGTACTTTCATCTGCATACTTGTTGCAAGACGGTGAAAAAAACACGCCACGTATCTTTGTTGACATACCCTGGTCAGAACGGGTAAAATCGGCACTAAACAGGAACACTGGGAAAGTAAACGAGCGTGACAGACGTAGTCTTATAATCCTGAACGTTCCTGAAGCTGCTGCCAGTTCAGACGCAAAGTGCAACTCGAAACACGATATACTACAATGGAAATTTATTAGCGATACTATCCAAACGAACAATACTGCTGTTATCGATACTTTTCGGATCCCGACATCTCCGAAATACGAGGGTAACGCTCCGCGCCCCCTTAAACTGACACTGCTGACAGACAGTATGGCTGATACCGTTCTTAAACACTGGAAGCAATTTCGTTACAAATTGCCCCGAGAGATTAAAATAATTCCTAGACGCCTCGAAACTGATGACAACCCGGATGATCCCGACTGTCTAAATACTGTGCAGAATGAAAAATCCAAACCTGGTAAAATAAAACGGAATTCAGCCGACTCTATCCGAGTCGGCGAAGTAAATTACTTTCCTGTTGATTCCGACCGAGCCGTTCCGATATTTCTGTCTCACGAACCGTCTTTGCTGTCAACATCGGTTGTCAAATTTTTGTATACGAATGCCCAATGCTTGACAAATAAATTACACTAATTGACTGAACTAACTACCACACACTCACCAGACGTGATTGCCGTAACTGAGACATGGTTCCATCCAACTTTAACAGACAACGAAGTAGTCATTGAGGGTATGTCTCTACTTCGTCGCGACCGCCTGGCTCGAGGAGGCGGTGTTGCTCTATATCACGTTCAGAGTTTGTCATGCCAAGAGATCACTGATGAAGACTTAAAACTACAAGACACACTGTGGTGTTCCCTGAATGTAACAGCAGAAAAAGAAAAATGTACAGTGGGCGTGATTTACCGCTCGCCCTCCGCCGATGAAGCCTACAATTCAGCATTAATTGCAAACATACGCTTAGCGGCTACCAGATACGGCGGCAGACTTCTTCTGATCGGAGATTTCAATTTGCCGAACTATAAGGGAAATTCAGTCTATTCAGAAAACTCCTTGAATGCTTTATTTCAACAGTTGCTGGAGGACATTCCACTTTATAACCATATTTTTGACAATACCCGATTTCGGGGTAGTGATACGCCGTCTATTTCAGACTTGATACTGACAAACGAAGAGTACGTGATTGAAAGTCTCGCTTATGAAGCTCCTATGGGACTCAGTGACCACTTAGTTATCACGTTTGATTATATTTGTCAGGCAATCAGAACAAGTGACACCAGCAAGTTGATTAGGAAAATTGACTTTTCACAACTTAATACTACTCTGAAGAATGTCACAGACCCTGGTCTCGAGTCCGACAGCGTACAAGGTCAGTGGCAATGGATGGCAAACGAAATTAAATTTGCAGTGGAAGTGCACTCTCATCTTGTTCCGAAGGTGCGGAAAAGGGGATACACGTTTAAACTGAGAAGCCGAACACGGAAATGGTTGACTATGCGAAATGCTGCATGGCGGGCTCACCGACTTGATAGCACTGCTGAAAGTTGGGAAACATTTCGTTTGCTGAGAAATAAGGTAAACAAACTTGTTGTTGACGACAAATTGATTTATCAAAAACATTTACTCGACAAAATGGAATCAAACCCAAAAATTCTCTATCAGATCATAAATAACCGGTCTATGGTGAAACCGGGGGTTGCTGCTTTAAAGACGCGTGATGGAACAACAACCACAGCATCGGAATCTGCCGAAGTTCTAGCCCATTTCTTCTCCACTGTCTTCAGCCCACGAAACACCGTTACCTGCCCCTTAACTCCCGTCACCTTACCTGAAAATGTTTTACATGAACTAACTATTACCCCGGACAGTGTCCTCCGAACATTGCTAAATCTCAACACGAAAAAATCTCCCGGAGCTGACGAAATTACCCCGCTGATCCTCAAAAACTGTGCTTCTACTTTGTGTACGACCCTGACCTACTTGTTTAATCTCTCTTTAACCCAAAGTTTCGTTCCATGTGATTGGAAGAATGGCATCATTACCCCAATCTACAAAGGAGGAAACCGTTCCGAATTATCCAACTATAGACCAGTAACACTACTACCGGTGATATCTAAAGTAATGGAGCGCCTCGTTGCAAACAGCGTCACAAAACATCTGAAAGACAATTGCTTGGTCGCAGTCGAACAACACGGCTTCAGAAAAAGACACTCTTACCTTTCAAACCTTCTGCTCTCCCTCGATGACTGGACACAAGCTGTAGACAAAGGTCTCACCATACACGCGTGTTATCTTGATATGTCCAAAGCATTCGATCGTGTCAACCACAGTCTGTTACTACAAAAAATGGAGCAATGTGGCATCAAGGGTTCATTACTAGCCTGGTTTGAGGATTATCTCCGCGACTGTGTCATTCGAGTAAGGGTTGACGGTGCTTTATCACGACCCATTGCAGTAACGAGTGGGGTGCCGCAGGGATCAGTGCTTGGACCAATTCTTTTCCTGATCTATGTAAACGACTTACCGAAACTTGTTCGCAGCAAAATCTTGTTATTTGCGGATGACATCAAGCTGTGGACACAAGTACGCACAACTGAAGATTTCAGACAGCTTCAGCTGGACCTTGATGCCTTACAGAACTGGTCAGTTAGAAATGAACTACCTTTCAATTTCAGCAAATGCAAGGTATTGACTGTTGGAAGATATTTTGAGTTCTCTTACACCCTTGGTTCCCATATTCTTGAAAGCACTGACAAGGAGAAGGACTTGGGTGTGTGGGTGAGCAGCACATTGAAACCGTCGCATAACGCCACAGCTGTATATGAAAAGACGTCGCGAGTACTGCTACTGCTAAACGCGTGTTCGGGATTTTCACTAAGCAAACCGTTCATCAAATAATTAATACGTACTTGAGGCCAACCATGGAGTATGCGGTTCAGGCTTGGTCACCCTGGCTACAGAAGGACATGAGCCTCTTGCAGAG
>JACCGJ010017923.1:0-12651 GCA_013407085.1 Atriophallophorus winterbourni
GTAGTTCGCGTTTCAACGTTCTGCGCCAAGTTTCCTTGGGCCGTCCCCTTTTTCGTTTACCTCGCGGATGCCAGTGCATGGCTACTTTCATATGCGAACTGGGATCCATCTTGCAGACATGACCGAACCACGGATCTGTTATCATCGTTTCCGTAGCAATGTAGGTTTTACGGGATAGGGTTGCTAGCCCTAAGCCCAACCCTCCTCCTTTCTCAGACGGGCTTGGGACCTCCTTGGCGGAGTTTCATAATCTCACAACAGTCTTAAAAAACGTGTCAATAAAAATCTGGGTAGTGTTATTGGGTGATTACAATGCCAGATTTAATGCAGAATACGAGTTTTGGCAAAACATTATAGAAACGTTCGGAGCTGAAAATTCGTGTATACGAATAAAGTCATTTTCTTCTTCATTCTTCTTCTAGGTAAAACCAATGAAAATAGACAACGCCTTTTAGACCTGTGCACACATTTCAATCATCGTGTCAGCAACACTATCTTTCAAACAAAACCGCAGCATACATTTTCTTGGAAACATCTTCGATCTAACTATTGGCATTAGCTTGATCGTATTCTTGTTAGCCGCACTAATATAAGAAGCGTCCTACTCACCAGATCGCGTCAAAGCACAGACTGCGACACTGATCATTTGCAGATAAAGCTCTTGTCTGCTGAACGCAGATAACGACGACGGTGTTCGACGAACGCCGATCAACCGAGTACTCCCTATCGATGCGGAAGAGATTATTCCTCCCGAATCGAACTGTCTAGTAATTCAAAAATCTGTTGAACATAAAAATATCATGCGATTGTGATGTAAATCCATGGTCGACATCGACCGAAGGATGCCAATAACATCAATTTCATTTACACTCAGAGAGTCAGACTAATGGATGCTGCTTTGGGAACACAACATCGAGCAAAGACCCGTTGACAATAATCGATGACGTTACCTCTCTTCAAAGATCCGCATTCTTTGCACAGCATTTGTTCAGTGTATGCACAGTTCCTGTACAAGGTTCGGATCTGTTCTATCCCGACATGAATCAGATGTTGAGTGTTAGCGCTCGGAAATTGATGCAACATGCAATGGATAATTACGATGAGCTTTCAATCATAGGAAGGTCGCTAATCATATTGTTATAGTTTACTAATTTGTATGCAATACTAGACGAGTATATTAGTCAGCAGAACTATTCCGAAGGATCGACTACGCGCGCTTTGGTTAGTAAATTGGCGAGTGATTGGCTATCACAACACCGAATCACTTTGCACTGCACTCACAGAAATACTTCACTTAAACTCAAATATCAACACTGGTGCTTCCTGGCAACAATTTTGCAGAATTCGGAACAAAGTGAACACTTTTGCTAAGGAAGATTAGCAAACTTGCCATCGCTTTCGGTCTCCGGAAATGGAAAGAAATCCTAAATTGTAATATCGGACTGTCGATAATCGACTGAGCGTGAAAAACCAGGAGTGTTCCATGTTCTTACTGAAGATGAATTACCAGCCTCAGCAAAGAAAACCACTGATGCTCTTGCTCACTTTTATACAAAGTATTTAGTCCATTAACCATCAGATTGGCTGAAGGATCAAAGGCATCAACCGTAACGCAAAATTTGACTCACTCCGAGATCGATTCAGCAATTAATCAAAGACATTTGTGTCGAGTGAACCCTAGAAAATCCCCTGGAGCGGAAGGGATAACACCAACCGTACTGACATCCTGTGACCAGCAGCTGTGTACACCATTAAATACATTTTTCGAGCGTTCTCTAATCGAAGGAGTGGTATCAACAGAGTGGAAGACTGGGGTAATTTCACCTATCTGCGGGGGTGGCTTACGTTCACATCCTGCACACTAACGTCTTGTGAACTTACTTACTGTGATGTTTAAATTTCTAGAGCGTACTGAAAGAGAAAATGTGGTTCTTGAATTAAATTCGCGAAATATACTATCTGTAGCGCGGCATGGTTTTCACAAATCTCGCTACTTATTGACAAACTTGTTGACGGTGTTGAATGACTGGACCCAAGCGGTCGACGCTTGTAATCTGGATATATCTAGAGCTTTTGACCGAGTCAATCACTTTCGACTACTACAAAAGCTGAAGATGGTGGGAATCAGCGAACAGATCCTCGTATGGCTTGAAAGTTACCTCAGCAGACGCAAGGCAATCGTTCGAATCAACGGGGTACAGTCTCGGGTCATTGATGCCTTCAGTTGCATTCAGTCATCAAGCAAGTACTTTACTTGGTTTACATAAACGACCTACCAGAGACGCTCGCATGCAAGGTGATTCTCTTTGATGATGATATCAAAATCGACTCCGGGATATGTTCCGCTTCAAAGTCGTTTAGATGAAAGGTAAGGAACAATCTACCATTCAATGTCCGAAATTGCAATTTGTTGCAATTTGGTAAGCTATTCCAGTACCAATAGCACTGTGGGTAGACGATTTTGTGTTGGAACCAGTCGGAACGTGATCTATGAGTCTGCGTATGCGACAGCCTAAAGAACAGTCTACAATGCGTGCTTCCAAGCTTCTAGCTATGCTACGTCCCAAGGTCAAGTGTTAATAGTCGGCAACATTTGTTCCCGATGCGTGTGAACTCACCATCGATCGATTTTTATGGTATTCTGGAAGACTTTCCATGCTTGGAGAACCTTGAAATGAAATCGGACCGATATCTGTGAAAGAACATCATTCTTGAGCCAAACATTTGATACACTCGTTATATACTATTAGTTTACACATTTTCACTCATACCGTAAAAGTGTAGGGTAGAAAAGCGTTCGCTTTGTAACTATAAATCTTCACATTTGTATCCCGTGCAAAGTGAGCAGAAAACATCCGTTAAAATTAGAGGCATTCGTGTTGAGTGAACCTGCACTCTTAGAGTGACTTAGATGCACATAGAACCTTTCCATGCTATGTGAGACAATATTTTTAGATTGACATATTTATATGTGGAATTGCGAAACCAATATTCGGAAACTAAATACACAATCCAACGGTGTTACGAAGCAAGTCTTTTAATTGCACTGGTTCACTTTAGAAGATGCTAGCATTGGTAGCAATAACTGCTGTATTTAGACCAATAAACACGCGGATAAAGGCTATTCAGGGTATCTAGAAGCCAAAGATTGCGACGCCTCTACACTTATTTCTATCTGTGGTTGGATAAATGTTCTTCGCGGCCGCTTAGCTCGAGCTGGGTTAACCACAACTTGCATGGTACACCAATGAATGGTTCCGTGTGAAAACCGCTCCAAATTACTCTGCGTGATTAAGGACAAACATTTAAGTGTAATGCCATAAGATGATCGACTATCCAATCATCCAGTTCTCTATTCTGATTGGAATTTAGTAGAACAATTTGCGACCTTCGTTTAACGCAATACCATTGCACGGAGGTGCCATTGTGCATCACGTTTCTGATGTGATGCTAACCGTTCTTAATTGAATTGCCATCGGTAGTGAACTGCACGCGAATACATGCAAAGCGGATTGGTCCGAGGACGAATCCCACCTCAGCGTGTGGTGGACTCTCCATGCTTGGAGAACCTTGAAATAAAATTGGACCGATATCTGCGAAAGAACATCATTCATGAGCCTTACATTTGATTCACTCGTTATATACTATTAGTTTACACATTTTCACTCACCGTACGCGTGTAGGGTGGTAAAGAGTTAGCAGTTAGAGTTTTATCAGTATGCTTTATCTGTCCTATATCCGACATTTCCTCGGATAACAAATAATTAAGATGAATCAATAATGTAATCTAACTTTAATTGCTGAGCCGTTTCCAGGTCATAGGTTCACCCATTTGATCAGAAGATTCCATACCATCAAATGCCGGACCGTTTGCACTTCAATTAACCCTTCGGTGAATGGGTCAGCAAAGTCAAAGTCGAAGTAGAAAGTTCCGAGATATTTGACCGTTTGAACTTCACTTGACTTTTCCGGGAAAGAGTCAGCAAAGATGACCGTAAGCCATTACGTAACTTCAAGATGACTTTGATTGAGATGACTTTGACCGATTAAAAATATCGGAGTTGAATGAAACACGAAAAGCATTTCAACAAACACAATCCATTAAACTGTCCGGATTTTGATAGGATCCACCGTACCATCTGCTGAACCATTTTGAGATCATGTGATGAAAATTGAAATTAATTTGAAGCATACACAATAAAACTAGAATTGCGTGTTTGTAAATGCTCAATCCGTGATGTGCACCTCCTAACTAACGAAGTGTTCTTCCCAGGATCACCATCATATCCCAAATAGACAAGCGTTAGCCAGCCTTGATAGACCCACATAACGAATTATTTGTTTAATATCGTTCAACATATTTCTCGAAGCGGTGCCAACGTCATCAGGAGGTTTATGCTCATGTGTGGAACAGAGGATTGCATAGATGACTCGCTCGCGTAAAGTAATAGCAATCCACGATTGGAGTATCTCGAGGAATCCTATTTGAGACAATAGACGGGAGCATCGTGTCAATATATCAGACTGATAACGTTGTTTTTTACATCGGGTACCTTATATTATTAGTTACAGGGACATCTTGTACTCGAAACCATCTCACATAAAATCCTTAAACGATGACGTTATATCTTGGCGTAAGCAAACTGTCTGATAGAGGAAAACGTTCATGTTTATTAATCCCATTCATTCTCGATAACCCCACTCAAAGCTACCAAACTTCTGTGTAAATGGTATTATTGCAACACAACTCAATTTGCTAACATCAACATTGCTGGAAACATAAAAGGATGTTTCGTTACTTTGACCTTCATACCTACGTTCTAAAACCTAATGCACATTCATGTCAAATGCTCTATTCAAAGAATCATTTCCAAAAAGCGACTGCAGTTTACGTTTGCATTGCAGATGAATCATAGGTTTCTGGTACAAAAAAATATATTAGAAGATCGATAAGCAAGGACTTGTGTTAACAATTCGAGAACGAAATTACGACAGATCACTTCAATGTTGCTTAAAACTTGAGCAGGAAACTTCAATTCGATTTCGGATCATGGTCCAAAAATTATTTTCGAAAAGAACGTCGGACCGCTCGATTTGCCCACCATGATTGGTGTATCTCTCAGCCAATCAGAATTTTTGAATGTTGTCCACCGATTATGACGCTACGGATTGGCTGCGCAGGTTACACAAAATATTCATCCACACTTGACCCCAGCAAATCACCTTTGAGAAAAGTGTCACCGTCACATCTGATTGGCCTACCGAATATTAGAGACACAAGTAACCCACTTGTGGTGGACATAAATTTGGTGAATCTCAAATTGATACCAATTTGCAAATTATCTGTTTGGCAGAGTGTGCGCTCAAAACCTATTAACCAGAGGTAATTTTTGCGTCTAAATTTTGTTTCTTTTTATTTATTTTATTAACTTGAAAGTTATTTATTATTTTATATACAAATCTGCACGATTTTTTTTTACTTTAGACATGGCAAAAGAGGTGGAAATGCTTGATGAAAATGTGAACGACATTTGTTTAGTTGATCCCCAGCTGAGGGATGTTTATAAAGTTATTCAAGAAGAAACTGTGAAAACAGCCCTCGAGAGTGCTGAGCGCATTATTAAAGTAAGTGAATCCTATTATTTGAAACATTTTCCATTTAGAACGAATTCAAGACTGACCGGGAGCGTTTAAATCAGCTCCATGGATTTAACACTCCGAATTTGGAGTATCACAAACCCTTGCTTCGGCCATCCAGTCAAGCTGCGTTGAAAAAGGTATGCCCCCATTTTTCAAACATCTCATTACTTCAGGCGCTTCGTTGTATAGGAATTATGAAAAATCATCTACACACAGAAAGATATAATGGATCCGTAAGTGGTCATTGCATGGTTAAACTATATTTATATTTTCCGCATTTTTCCTGTAATACATCCTCCTTTTCATTTTTCACAGAAATCGTCAGACAACAGCAAATCGAAATGAAATATTTGATGTGTAATTTTTGTATTCTCATAATGTGTATTTAATTTTGCGTTTATTTTATTTTAATTGGTATTAATATAATGTATTGCCAAATCGTTGTTTTTCGCAAATTGACGGGGGTTAAACGCAGTTAATAGAACACATGTCTACTGTGTCAGTATCATGCGGCGGAGACAAACACGGACAGCCTCTCGAGTTCTGAACAAACTGAAATGAGTGTTTCGGGAATGTTCTACCCAGCGTTTCTTAGAGCGAGGAGCATTTACCTTATTACAGCTGTCGAATATGCATCAGAGTCCTAGTCCCGTGGCAGCGAATATTAAATAGTTCGAGGAAAATAAGCTTATCATGTCAAACGAGTTGAGCTTAGGAACGTTGGTTTGTCAATGGCAGCAATGATCACGCATCTTGGAGAAGAGGTCGCGTTCCATAAGGCCAAGAACCATGTATCTGCCATTCGGCACAATGTCTTCTTAATGAGGGATTGTGAAATACATCCTCATCTGAATGTCGAAATTACTCATTGAAATTGTTTTGACATTTTCACATTAGCTCATAAGGAAGACTGTTTTGTGTTTAAAGTTGCTGACCTTATTCACCATAGGTTATGCCAAGTTCGAATAATCTAAACGTTTTTGACCTCTCAGTGTATTTGAGCCCATTTTTAACCTACTAGCTGCCTCCGTCTTGCATAATAGATGCTCAGTAAGGGATTGAATTTCAATGCAACGAGTTTTGCCATAGGTCGCCAATTTTGTTCCCTTCCGATTAAATTAACGTCCTTCTTGATCCGGATACGAGCTGATTAGAGATTTTCGAAATGTATATCGTCTCGCGACACAGTGTTCAAGCACACTCGATTCTGTACGTTGTAGGCAAGAGCATCACGAGTCCTAAACAGTCTAAATGAGTAATTCTGACAAACGTTTACTTGGAGCAGAAATTCTCTTATGTGCACATTTGTGTTATATGCGATGCAGTCCAGCTCCTTTCACAGAACAACCGAGGAAGCGATTGGCAAGTTAAACAAGTTAAACTGAGGAAGGCTGGCTTGTCTAGTTGAGCAGGAATCACAATAGCTTTAACTTCTAACATGTCGCTCGCTCAAACTCGCTATGCACCTCAGTAAAGGTGACATGCACTTGTTCAGCTATTCTTAGTTCACATTTGCTCAATCTAGGGAACGAACTTTACTGTGCTCGGCTGTAAAAGCTTGCTCGAATCGAACAGCAAGTGGAATTTCACAGATACAACCGACATCACGCCTTGGAATACCAAAGTCTGCAACATGGATTGCCGAACAAGTACTGCACTTCAGGTTGACGGTCAAAACACTGACGGAGCTTATGACAAAACAGTTCACCCCGAGTACGGTTGAAATTCATTGCAAAGCAGACGATGTTTAATATAGCAAACAACCATCTACTATCTGAATGGAGGATAGTATAATCACTTTTCCAGATATATTATAACGAATTCTTTTAACATTTTTTACCTCAGCTCATACGTAAGACTCTTCTGCGGTCAATGATTTTCACCTCATTAACCATGGGTCAAGCAAAGTTCGGATGTTGAAAACCTTTTTGACCTCTTAGTGTGTGAGCCCGTTTTAACCTGATAGCTGTTTTGGTTTGTTACACTGAATCGGCAGGTTATCAGTCAATTAGCTTCCGATCGGCTGGTTAATATCGCATACTTTATAATATAACTTCGACTTGTAAAATTTTTAGTTCGGATAGAGGATTGCAGTTCAATGGTGTTCTTCGAATTTGACGAGGATCTCCTGAAATCTACGACGTTTGCCATTCGTGATAACTCTGGTTCCATCGCAATTGAATGAGGTCCTTCCTGATCCAAGTGTTTTTAAGTTAACGTTTTTGAACTTGCCGTCATTCCGCCAACTGGTGATCCCAGTGCTCCGGTCATTGAGCTTGGTTTTAAGATTTTTCAAAAGACGTGGTACTCATGAGTAGTCACAAAACGAAAAATGTTGCAAGACCTCAATAAGCTTTGCATGTTGTCTATCAGGCGAAGCTTTTCTCGATTCTAGTCTAGTGTTTCCGAAGACTCACAAATACATTATACACAATCCATGTTACTAAATACCATGCATTGAATACTGTGAGATTCAAAGCCTCTCCAGATTTGCCTTGCTTCGTGAAAATATACTATTCTTGTTCACACAGAGAACTTTTGGTTGACCGCACTTACATTAAAACGTATCAAAACCACTAGTGGCCATGACTCGTCCCCAAAACCAATCGACAACCCCAAACAAACAGACAAGTGCCTGTTCCATGGCTATTCAAAATGGCTGCATCATGCGCCAATCTACTCTCCGGGTAAACCACCACAAATCGCCCATTTTCACACTTATATCCATCAACAAAACCACACAAAACACAAATAAACATGTACTCACTGAGTAAAAAGTTTGGCATTTCCGATGTGTATCAACCAACGTCGGATATCGTGAAAGATTAGAAAAGGGCGCGGGCGAGGCGGGAAATTAGAACCGAAAGACCGAGAGCGGTAGGCACCCGAGATTGTCACGGAAGGATCGACTTGGAAGAGGCAGTCATTGCTCGCCTTTTTTCGCTCGCCATTCTGCTTCCTGTTCCGCTTTTCACGCCTGAATGCGAGACCTCAGTTCCGGGACTGAAATTCAAAAACAAGAACCCATTCACAAGAGTCACACCAAAATGGTTGCTTTGTGAGCGAACGTCCTATTTTCAAGTTATAAACCGAGGTACATGATTATCGGCGATTAAAATGAAGAAAAAAGGCATACCATTGACTTAATTTGGTCAAGATAGACGACACGAACAGCGACCTTTTTCGGTCATGGCACACGATGGAACTACTTCATTCTCACACCGTTGAGCATGACTAAACAATCCCTTCCGTGGGGAGCAATCTCTACCGCAGCGCTCAGAACTCTAGACAGTGATCCATCGTTTGGTGGTGTTTCCAGCAGCCGAGTAAGTTTTGGGAGCGGAATACCATTCAGAAATTTGAGAAAGATTATCATTCAATGCTTGTGTTGTTCCGTTTCTTGATTGTCACATAAAATAATAAGAGGATGGGTGGCGAGCATTTTGAAGTGCATAACCGTGGGAACTCTAAATATTCTTTTACAGTCACGACAGATAATTTTCACTAATGTCATCTTTATAATGGCATACGCTGTTCCCAACACTTGTTTTGAAGTTTTCTAAGGGAGAAGATCATGTTAACGGTTGATCTACACTTGCGGGAGCCACATTGAGATTCGTAGTAAATTCCAGCAGGTAAAACTTGTAGCCGGATCTGTGAGACTTTAGCAAACTATTACCTAAAACATTCAGGAGGGAGATTCTTCTGTAATTGTTGCAGTTGCCCCTTATTTTTAAATAGCGTGATTATCTTAGTGTATCGCATCTCTTGTGGGACACACTCCTCCTGACAGAAGTAAAGAAGCAAATGGTGAAGAGGTTGTAATAATGTCGCTCTACAGCATTTGATGTGCTCAGGTGGAATTCCGTCGTCTCCAGGGGCCTTCCATTCGCTGAGCGGTCCATAGCCCCATTGAGCTCATCAAGATTAAGGGGTATCTAGGTATTCAACGGTCGGCAACAGCTCAACATTTTCGAGTCCAGGCGGTACAACTGTACTTTTCCTAGAGTAGAGAGAGAAGAAGGGCTCTACCCATCTTTCCATCTGTTGAGGTTTGTCGATAATCGGGTGACCAGATACAGACTTAATGGGAGACATTTTAAGTTAGTTCAGACCAATTGCTCGCTTGATCCCATCATGCACACCTTGAACATTTCCATTATCCGCAGCTCTTTGGATACCGAGGCTACTTCCAGAGTTGTGTATCCAAAGTTTGTTTGGACCAATGGCTCTCTTGATACCGTCATACATACCGGGATAATTTCCAGTATCCGCAGCTTTTTGGATATTGTGGTTAATTTAAGTCCAATAACCATTCGCAAAGGCTGAACTGTATGCACAGTTCTAAAATGCGTTGTCCATTTTCATTAGTTTCACCTACACTGAACCTCACGATACAGTTTTGCCAAAACTCGTAATCTGCACCAACTCTGGCATTGGAATCACCAAATACCACAACACCGTTTTTAGGTCACGTTTTAGAGCACTGTCGTGAGGTTATTATAAAAATCGTCTTTTTCAGCAGGCGTCAAAGTGAGCGTCGGTGTATAATGTTTGACCAACGTAATGGTACCGGTAAGGCACTTCAGATTTAGAGACCACATCCGTTCCCCTTCTTTCAGAACGCTGTTTGGCACGGCAAATTCAACTCCATACATACCAGTGTGTGGTAATAGCGTCTCATGCAGGGCAGCCACTACGAAATTCAGCCTCTCTAGCTCAAATTTTATAACAGCTGATTTGCTTACGCCTCTGGTATTTGAGAGGTCGTCATAGAATCCTGGAAGCATGGACCGGACGTTCCAGGTTCCCAGTTTAAGAATTGACCTTAGTTGTTAGTAATTCGTTTCGCTGGTGCGAAAATAATACATTCTGCTTGTCGGTTGATACTTAATCCCCATGCAACCAATAACGGCAGCAAACTGTGGCAAGACTGGTGGCTGCCCAGTTTAAGTCAACAGTAGCCGTTTAATGAGACCTGAAAGTATCTCTTACCGTCGGAAGCAGACCCAGACACTGAGCTCTACGCCAGTTGACCCATAGCTTCTAACCGGTATCTTCTGATTACCGTGGTATCATCCGTAGAAGTGGAATGAATTATCCTCTTCATTGGTGCGTTGTGATGTACGCCAGGTTTCAGCTCCATGGATTTAACACTCCGAATTTGGAGTATCGCAAACACTTGCTCCAGTCACCAAGTCAAGCTACGTTGAAAAAGGTATGCCACAATTCGTTCAAACGTGTCACTTTCTCAGGCGCTCCGTTGCATTGACTTTATGAAAAATTATCTCCACGCGGAAAGATATCATGGATCCGTAAGTGGCCAGTTAACGGTCAAACTATTTGTATTTTTTCGCATTTTTCACGTGCTATATTCTGCATTTTATTTTCAAGACAAACCGTCACACAATAACAGTAAAACGGAATGAAATATTTGATGTGTATTTTTCGGTTTTATTCAATTGGGATTTTATTTGTCAGTTGCCGTCGCTTTGCTTGCTGGCGCGGGGTCCTAACAGCTCACCCCTTAAATTGACTGCAACGTGGAGTATTTCTTTTAAAAGGTTCGGATAATTAAAAGAATCTGAACTTTGTTTGGACAAACCACGAGTTATTCGTCGGTTGACTGATTCAAGGATTTGTGTTTCTCGCTTATTCTGCTGTTCTGATCCGCTATCTCTCTGAATTTCGCGTTAATTTCGCAGGATCGACTTACTTAAAAGACTTGTTGCCACGTATTTCAATTGAGTCGATCCTGCGAATCGAATTTAACGCGAACTTCAGACAGATGGCACACCCGAACGACACAGAAAGCGAAAATCACAAATCCCTGAATCAGTCAACAGACGAGTAAGTCATGGTTCGTCCAAACAAATTACAGATTCTTTTGATTATCCGAAACTTTCAAAAGAAATACTCCACGTTGGAGTCAATTCAAGGGATGAATTGTTAAGATCCCGCGCCAGCAAGCAAAGTGATGGCAACTGATAAATAAATCCCCATTGAAAAAACCGAAATATTCACATCAAATATTTCATTTCGTTTTACTGTTATTTTGTGACGGTTTCTCTTGAAAATGAAATGGTGAAAATTCCACGTGAAATATGCGAAAAACTACAAATAGTTTATATGTGAAATGGCCACTTACGGATTCATTGTATCTTTTTGTGTGTAGATAATTGTTCTTGAAGTCAATGCAACGGAGCGCCAGAGAAAGTGACACAATTGAACAAATGGGGCATACCTTTTTCAGCGTTGCCTGACTTGGTGACTGAAGCAAGTTTTCGCGATACTCCAAATTCGGATTGTTAAATCCATGAAGCTGAACCCTGACGTACATCACAACGCACCAAGGGAGAGGACACTCTATTCCGCTTCTACGTATAATAACACAGGAAGCAGCAGATTCTGGGTAAAATCTATGGCTCGACTGGCGTAGAGCTCAGTGCCTGGGTCTGCACGGATACCGGTCGCCTCAACCGGGGCGGCTTCCAGTATCGCCACAGTTTGCTATCCTTATTGGCTGCATGAGGATTAGGAATCAACCGACAAGCAGACTGTGTTTTTCCGCACCAGCGAAACGAATTACTAAACAATAAATGTGATATCATTAACCGAGTACCTAGAACGTCTGGTCCATGCTTCCCGGATTTCATGACGAAGTCTCGAATATCAGAGGCGTAAGAAAATCAGCTGTGAGTAATAATGAGCTAGTGGCTCAATGTCGACGTAGCTGCCCTGCAAGAGACGCGATTACCAGACACTGATATGCTATGATAAAATGATTACACATTTTTGGAAAAGAAGCGGTTCTGATGAGCCTCGACTGCGTGGATTGTATTTTGTCGGCATGCAGAGAATTTCGGCTAACATTCAGCATGAGCAAAACCAAAGTCCTCAGTCAACGGTACTGTATTGCATCCAATCATCACTTTTAGAAACTGTCAGCTTGAACCAGTATATCATTTTAGTCCAACCACCGCAGATAACCTCTCGCTACACACAGAGATT
>JACCGJ010017924.1:0-29081 GCA_013407085.1 Atriophallophorus winterbourni
CTCTGATAGACAGACATTTTCGCGCCATTGTGTTCGGAATATTACATGGTGCAAGCGCTAGTTTGTTCACATATCCTTAAGTTGAACACGATGCTAACTTGGTATAAATGGTAGCCATTCTAACAATGATGTGTCTGAATGAAATCACATTCCTGGAGTCGGAACAATGCCATATAGTTTTCAAAACTGCACCTGAGCTGTGGTGATGTCAGGTTACCCGGGTTTAAGCGATTTAAACCAGATGCCTGTTTAATTGAAATGCTAGCACGCATCCAAACATTTCGATGTCAGTTACCAATGTGAGCATATTTAGCGTGTTTGCGTTCCGCATATTGCTTCAATTGCTGTGGCCGTGTTATGGTTCGTTTGAGCTGACGAGTTCGTTTCCAACAGTTTTGCTACTGTTCGCACACTAGTTTCGCATTGAGCCATGCACATGCATTCGTGTGCATGTAGAATTGAGTGTAGAATCTAATTTGCATAAAGTAACTATCCGCGAAGGTTTCACGTGGCACTTTACTCCAGGCTTGTCCATAGATACACTGACGTATGCTCATTATTGGTTTCACTTAGTTTGTGATATTATAGAGGGTATGTAGTGAACTAGTGAAGTGTACCACACCAGAGCTTTTGGACGATATGTGGAACATCATCATTCGGCACCCCAAATGAGGGCCGCAAAGTCTGATGCAGCGAATCCACTAAGTTTGGTTTGCGCGATAATTGCGGGGTACCGGTTCCAGGAACAACCTATCCGGTACATGAGCACCTGGAGAGCATTATCAGATATTGAACGATAGGCAATTAATCCTGGCCCAACGTGGCGATGACCCGAAAAGCGTTCAAATGCCATGGCTGTTTCATATAGCCCCTTTAGTTTTCTCCTTTGGGAGCTCATTGCAGGAAGAACTAATTCAATCGCAGTCCAGTGCAATTTTCGCGCCTAATTTCGATGCATTTACGTTAAATCATACTTTATAAGTAGTCTCTGTTGAACTCTCGGACGTTTTTTATGCATATATATTGCTGTATTTTTGAGAAGATTTTTTTTTGCTCTGGTTTCGTCATCAAAATCGGACATTTTCGGTCGCCAGCAAATTTTCTTCAGCCAGAAATCATGTGCCATAGGCTCAATGGAAATGATGAACTGAATCCACATTGTTCATTCAAGCTCACACTCCTTCACACATTCCTTAGCACGTTTCTCAACTGGTTTTCGTATGGAATGTTTCTGCTTGTTGATGCCAACCGTATCACATATTTGCCTGTTAAAGTTTCTAACCTGTCAGTGCTGATCAAAGATGGTCAGATTTTCCGATCGATACATGTTGAGCTGGATCGGTGAGGTTGAGTCATCCCTAATATTCTCAATATTGTCGGTATAATTCCTGGATTATAGTCGAATGGTGTGCTAGTGTTAAATGGTTTCTCCTACGGCTGGATCACGCATTCATGTGTGTGACTGTATCTAGGTAGAATTTAAATACTACGATTAACGTGGAATATGATAATGATTTTGATTCTACGCAACATATCCCTTGTGAAAGATCACAAGTGTTTGCTTTAGTACTTGTAAGCTTGTCCTCGGACCTGCATGCGCTACCGGGAACGTACCACTAAAGCCATACATGGCTCGTGTTATTTTTTAACAGCGACTAGGTAGTGATCGAGAGGGAAATGACACCGTTGTTACAATCTTCCCGACGTCTTGTGGGTGCCCGCGGATACGACATTTTCGTACCTTGGCCAATAAGCGATAACTCGTCACCTGGTGAACTTATGGTTTCCGCGGTCCGATATTTAATTCAAAGAACCACAGCAATAAGTATTTGTTTCTTCATCTCAGGGCCACTCTTGAGAAAAGCAATAAATTTCTACCCGGTTTTTCTTCAACATTGACCTCGATTTTAACAAAACGCATCGGGATCACACAGTCCATTAGGCATGTTCCAGGAACTACCATCAGTTACTTTCAAGGTCAAATCAAAAGAACTAGCATATTTTTTCGCGGTTAATTACGATGTGGTGTGAATCAACCAATTTCAACTGACAATAATCTACAAAGTTTCACGCTTGACTCTTCTGTGCCAACATACTCTCCTCATAGTCGTCCCATCTGTGTTCGAATTACCTGATTAGTGCAAACTTCAGGAAAACCGGCCGTGGAGTGTGTGTGAGTGTGAGTGAAAACGCATGCAAATGTGATTTTTGTTGACAATCCAGTATCGTGAAACGCATTCCCATTTACAACTACGAAGATAGCACACAAACGTCACCTGTTTCCTACCATCACCATGATTCACCACAACCGTTCTCTAACGCTTCCTACATTGTTTCCACCTTTGCTGTTCACAGCGGCCTCACATCTTTGACCACTTTGGTCTTATCGGATAACTTGCTGCAAAGACTTCCGAATCAAATCGGTGAGTGTGTTTGCCTTCAAAATCGATTGGTATAAATACTGAGCTTCGCTTGGACTGGATCACACACCACATGCGAACGATAACTGACCGATTGATATGCTAGGCGACCAATTACCGCTTTTATCAATAGCTTTTTGTGATGGTTAGAAAATCTCACTAATTTTATCTTCGGCTTGCTTCTTGTTTATCGGTTAATATCGTTTGAGCTGCAATTCAGTGTGGTAAAAACGTCATGTATTCAATTTTCTTTTCTGTGTCGAAATTGTAATTTGAATATAAATTGATGTCCATAGATGGTGTGATATTTTGGCCTGCAAGGTACAATTTTCTGTAACATAGAAGGATAGCTGCGGATTAAATTGAAATTAAACAATTTTCCCGTCTACGCTGGGTTCACAATGATGTCCATTTGCAGTTAAAAACAATTTTTGTCGAGCTCGCAGGTGTTCATTCAAGTAACACACATCCTAAAAAGGCCACACGAGGTCGCTACTTGGTGATGGTACGCAGTGATGCCGAATAAAATACGAGTCATCCACAATTGGACTGAATTCTCTTTGCCTACACCTTTTAGTGGGCACACCGCAGGAGCTGTACTTTGAACTGAATTCCTCTTTTTGTCAACCTGCTAGCTCTTATTTTTCGGCAATCGATGCTTTTCATGGCTAAACACTTCTCAGAACTCAGAAGGTTTCTGGACAGAAAAAGTGTTAAGCTTTACAAAAACCACAAGATTACGAGATATATAAAGGAAAAATGTGAAATCTTCCGACAAATAATAGGGACACTCCCAACCACATGGTTCATCATGTATTCTTCGAGCTTTGAAGAAAAAACCTCAACCGATCCTGAGTGTGTTTTCTTCGTATAAATCCGTAATGTTTCTCGGGTTCATTTAACTATGAACATTATGTCTTTCTTTTTTATTTCACCAAAATGAACTGCTACAATGCTCAAACCTATTATTGAAACCATCAGCTTCCTTAATCACAACTAATACATTCCACCATCTTTGCAAACAGCGAACCACCATCCGTTGTTTCACTGCTCAGCACACACCGATCCATTCATCTAAACTGCTTACAACCTGTGATCGGCGTACATCTCCAGCTTATTTTCTTTTCATCCGCTCTAGGTGAATTGAAGGAACTGACTCATCTTCACCTGAAGGACAACAAGTGTCTTGACCAGCTCCCGCTCGAACTGGCTGGCTTACCCAAGCTCACACTACTCAGCCTTTCTGGTTGCAACTTGCGTCAGCTTCCGCCTGAAATTGTCCAAGGCGGTTCGAATCAGATCATCAAAGTGAGTTGACGACTTGGTCTACATTTTTTTGTTTCTGGCTCTCTACTTCGCTTCTTCATTCTTTTGACAACTATCATTTGGCTGAGGGTAGAATTAGGTTTATTGATATTTCAAACGTTTCGTTTTTCATATCTTTCGCACTTTGCACTCCACTCCTCTTCAGGTGTCCACAGCGAGATTAGGTTCAATGGGCCTTCAAACAATCGGCAGATGCTAAAAAAAATGTTTGACTTGGAAAACACCTTTTCGCAAGGCTCATAAAACTAACCGCGGTGTTGTAAACAGAATCACAAAGTAATCGCGCGATTTTAAAATCAAAAATGGCTTCATCACTAATTCTAATCCAGTGGATCAGAGAAAACCATCTCAAACCGGTTGTAAGCACAGAAAGTGTGAAACTATTTGACTGATTGACCCTAAATTAATGGGTTATTTTCTTTTGAACAACGTGATCCGTTGTTTGGTTCTTGTTTAACACCATCACTTGGTTCGCTTACTCCAAATTCCAAGATAAATCCCCTTTCGCAACTTGAAAATCTGCTTCATCAGGGGATCAAGCTAAGTCCCACAATCGGTGACTTATTCTCAGAATCACCATCATCATGGGCAGCATTATAACACCGGTCGGGAGTGCCGAGTGCTTAATTGCCCTACAACCTTGACCCAATAAACTCCTCAATCGGTTGGTGATTCCCATCTGGCTTTCGAACTTCAAATACTACTTTTCTAGATTCTGACTTCAATTAAAAGTTATCTGCATTCTAACCTTATCGACTGCCCATGATTTACCACGGATATTTCAGAATGATTTTTAGGCAGGTTAGCCTTGACAACAACAAAAACCATCGTTATCGCGATGCTTCGTTCGAGTTCGATCGCTCGGGTGCCATTCACTGCACGTGACCTTTGCGGTCACATGCTCGAACACACCGCGACAATTCTCCACCCGACGTGAAACTTCCAATTGGCGTGATTACATAAACATCGTTGTTTTCAAGGTGGATCCGTGTCAACAATATCGATTTTGTTAAATCGTCAAAATCTCGTCATTCGGACGATGATTGGCTGTCCGATTCTGTGTGAATAACAGCATCGACATCAATGTAATGGAAAATGTTTGTGACAGATCGGGGAATCATAATCACGAAAAAATAAAGTTTGTAATGAATCTGTGAGAGTAGTTTATTGGTAACGTTTCGCTTCTGACACAGAAGCTTCGTCAGACCAATGGTGTCAGTACGAACAGAGATCAAGCTTAAATTGCATTCACCTGACCAATCATAAGCTGGTTAAGAACTACACAGTCCATTGTGGGTTCTGCGCTCGTTAAGAAGGACAGGCGCGCTCAATATCAACTGACGCACCAACACCCCTACGTGCCGTATAATCCCTTAATTGTTTTAGTCTTGGCAGGTGTGAATGATATCTGCTGACAGATTAGCGCGATTGCGTAATCGGTGCGCACACTAGGGGTTACGCGCGTTAATGTTTATCCGCTGCAGGACCGGGCGCCAGATTGTGGAGATATCAGCCCCATCCACCTTATTGACAGCATTCTTACCAGCCTTTGTTATCTCAACCGCCTCAGCGTGAAGTCGTTCCATGTATGGTTTTATTCCCCGCCTTATCACTTCTACGTTATCAAGATCTACGCTGTGACCGGTGTCCAGCACATGTTCAGCTAGTGCTGAATCTCTTATCAGTGTTTGATATTCACTGAATTGCGTGGCTGCTTACCGATTCGATTTTTGTGTTCACTTATCCTAGTACTGAGTTCTCTGGATGTTTGTCCGATATATACTCCCGAGCAACCCTTACAGTTGATTTTATATACGCAATTCGTCGCGCAGCCTGAAGGTGTTTTATCCTTGAGATGCGTTAATAAGGAACGGAGCGTTCTACCCCTTTTATACGTTACTCGTATACCTGCGTTATTCAAGATTCGACTTATCCCTTTTGACGCTTCCTTAACGTAAGGTATAGAAACTGTTGCACGCCAAACTTTTTCCGTTTTGGGTGCTGGGTATTTAACCCGTTTCAGTTGGCGTTTAATTAGGCTCTTAGGGTAACCATGATCAGCAAGTCGACGACTAACTTCTTGATGGGCTCGCTTTTTATCGGTGGCATCGCTGCACAAGCGTTCAACTTTGTAGAACAGCGATTTCGCAACTGAATTAAATACTTTTTGGGGGTGCGCTGATGAGTACCTCAAGACCGCATCTGTGTCGATTGGCTTACGATAGACCGTAGTGCTTATTTTACCATTCTGCTTTCGCGCGAGACAGTCCAAGAATGGAAGTGTCCCTTCTGTCGACTCAATCTCCTTTGTAACTTGGATTTTGGGATCCAGGTTGTTAAGGTAACTATGGAATGCTTCCAATCTGTCACGTTTCATGATGACGAATGTATCATCGACATAACGCCACCATATCTTTGGCCGAAGAGCTACATTTTTTAGAGCTAACTCTTCAAAATGCTCCATGTACATATCCGCTAACACTGGGGAAATAGGTGAACCCATCGCTAAACCTTCCTTTTGCTTATATAACTGTCCATTAAACAAGAAGTGGTTCATATTCAGACAAATCGATATACCGTTAACGATTTGCTGTACACTCAAGTTTGTACGATCTGCCAATGTCGCGTGTGAATTAAATGCATTTTTTGCTAATTCTAGAGCGCTCGTGGTGTCCACGTTCGTGAACAAGGCGCTAACATCGAGGCTAACCATCATTTCATCCTCGCCGAGTGTTATTGTACTCAAACGAAATCAAAAGAATTCTTAATGAAAAATCCCTGTTCCCGACTAGAGGTTTCAACAAATGAGCGAGATGCTTCGCTAATTCGTGTCATCCACGATAGGTCGCAGAGGGACGCCCACCTTATGTATCTTCGGGAGCCCGTAGAACCTAGGGGTCTAGGCAGATTTCGGGTATAGCCTGAAACATAATCCCTGAACTAGTTCCTCCTTAATTCCACGCAAGTATCTCGAAATCACCCGCTTACGGTTATTCATAATCGATGTGGTTCTCCTGCTGTCAATAACTTCATAGAGACCTTCCGCAAGGTGTGATTCAACCTTATTTCGATAATCACTTTTTGAGAGTATCACTGTGGCCTTGCCTTTGTCGGCTCTAGTGATCACATTTCCCTCTTCTTTCCGCAGATTAAGAAGTGCTCGCTGTTCATCTTGCGTAAGGTTGCACCTTTCTGGCTGTTGTTTCTTAATAATACTGGCTATACAGTTGCGTAGTGCGTCTGCCTGTGTTTCCGGTAGCTGAGTCAAGGTAGATTCTACGCATGGAATGATATCTTCAGGTTTTAAAACCTTTTTACTTAGTGAGAAGTTTAAACCTTTTTCCAACAATCTTTGTTCGGTCTGCGAGAGCGGCCTATCTGATAAGTTAATTACTTTAGAATATTGTTTGGCACTGTTATCAAAAGAACTAGTAGAATTACATTAATCCTTAGATGTTAAAAGAGGGGCGAACTTACGTTTCCGTTTCTCTCTAATTTGCTCCATCTGTGTGGCCAAGACCTCGGCGTGTTTTTCACAGATTTTGCAGAAATCCACATCAGATAACTCCGCTCGCAATTCGGACTTCAACCTGGAGGCTTTCGAACGCGCGTGTGTCAGGTTTTCGTTGGCCGTGTGGATCCTTTGTTTTAGAAAAACTTTGGATGCGGTTTCGGCAGCCTTCCTTGAATTGCGTGAATTATCTGGAGGTGTGACCACCAGATCCCTTGGTATGACTTTGTCCTGTTGACATCTCAGGTTAAAGACGCGATGATTCGTCCATCTGAGCTGTCCGTACCAACTCGCTGGCCAATGTGCGAACTCGTGGTTTGTAAGTGTCAGCAAAATATCCACAGCTGCTCGGTTTCCAATCACGCAGTTTGCACGACCGGTTGATTGTTGTTTCCATCCTTCGGGCGCGAAGAGCGGGCTTATACAGCTACGAATTCTATACAGGAGTATGCGCAAGTTAACTGAGATGCAGTGTTTACACCTTGAATGGAACAGACATTCTATCAAGTTTCTTGAACGCATAGAGCGACATCACCATGTTAGCCTTCTTGCGCCTTTCAATGCCATGCCTCATAAAAACTTTTATGTTCACTCCATTCGACAACACGCAGGATGCTTCATGTTAAACCGTCACTGAAAACCGTTTGGAGACATCCTGAATCCTAACTAGCCACTGTGATATTCAATGCGGGGACACCAGCCCGGAAAAACGGGCTGCACTGAATTGAGAAAGGTTACTAGTTAATGTTTCCAGCTGTCTGAGCCATGTGACGGTTTCACCACTACGAGATCTACGTCAATTTGGATGTGGCGTAGCAAAAAGCGAATGCGTTTCAGAAGTCGGTGCTCCGGCATCCGTAAACGGTAGCACTTGAGTAAGCTTTAGAAATTTGTTGTATAGACAATGAACGAACTATCGATCAAGCACCCATCGAGATCGATCGTAAGTGCATATTGTGACTATCCTTCACTGTACAGACATTGTGTTATTCATTCATTCGTTCAATACACTAGTTCAGTTACGGTTGTGTTCTGTCGCACCCAAGGCTGGGCCAGTAGTAGCACATCACAGATATAACAAAATTGCTTTCGTTGGAAAACTGTATGGGCTGCTAAAATATACTTCATCAACGTGTGTATCATTGTTTATGTGAGCAGTCTTTCATCAAAGCAGATCTATGTCACAATAACATGGAATATACATATAAACTTTAAAAAATTCCTACTTTCATATTCTGATCCAAGTCTTTCGAAGGGTAGGTAAAAATAACTCAAGTATGACTGTAAATCAACCGAGCAAACCAAGTTGCAGTTTAAGCAACAGCTTCCGTTTTCTTTTAGACCGAGTGGAAACCATAGTCATTAAAGCACAATTTGTAAATCTGACCGATTTTCTGCGAAATTTGCTGTCATTACTAAAGTTGCAGTTCACTTCTTGAAGAGAAAAACGAACACATTGGCCGCCGTCACAGCAAACTTGTATCCCAAACTTTGGATTATACACTTACCGAACGTGTGGCACTCTAATAATAGTCTGCAATCCGAAGCTGTGTACAAAGTATCTCTTGTCTTCTAGGTGCGCTACGGTGGATTTTTGAAAAATTTTGCACTAAAATTACTCTCATGATGAACGAGCATACATACTGGACAATGCTTTACTTTGGGCTCCGTTGCTCCTAAAGGATGTTTTATTTCTGGACCGTTTGTATCACCGCCTCGCTAAGTTTGTCGATGGATTTGAAAAACTACCTTACGATGAGCGAGTTGAACAATTGAATCTCGGGGCCTTAAAGCGAAGCGGAATTCGAGGGGACCAGATCACTGCATACACAGAAGAAGAATCAAGAATGTGATAGCCGAAATTGAAGCTTTGCAATAATATTTAATATGAACGAGAAACAGGCTAAACAATTGCAAAATATGAACGAGATAAATGTTTCCTGGATTGTTTAATGATTACCTCCTTTTGCCAGAGAAAATTTCCAATCATCTAGTGAATTAGGTGGGAAGATTGGATGTGCAATTTTGCTGTACTTCTGTGCTGCGCAACGAACACCATGCTAAATTAATGTGCCCCCGGTAGTGAGCTGCATATGGAAACACGCTGGAGTCTCACTGCCACCTGACAGTATCTTAGCTCACTTACAGTCTTTGACTGTGCGGCACTTTCTCGGATCAGGCTTGTGATTTTATACATACATAGATACACCCTCTGGATTCAAGGATTTATGGTTAAACACTTAATACTTGACAACACCACAGGATTTCGGTATGAATGAAAATTTGAAAATATCATAGTATAACAGGAATATAATATATCAAATGTAAGGCTCATGAATGATGTTCTTTTGCGTGTATAAGTCCAATGTTGTTTTACACATCGCCAGGCAAGGAGACTCCACCACATATTGGGGTAGGGAATTCAAACGAAAAAATTGCGCCGACAATCAATACGGGAACATGGGACGTAAAGGGATAAGGTATGTCCACGTATCATTTTCTCATCAAACATATCAAGCAAGTGTCTTAGTGGATGTCCTTCGGTAGACACAATTCTATCCATCAGCATAGTATCGCGCCGTATCCTACTTTGGCTAAAGTCGCATAGACCCAGACGTCGCAATCTTTCAGTGTACGGAACATTCCAAAGACCCATCACTAACATTGTTGCACTGTGACATATATTTTCGTAGCCAAAGGATCCCAGATCTCTACCGCATAATCCATTGTAAGACGAAGGTAGACTTTCATTATCTTTGGGAACGTTACTAGAGAGAATCTTGAAAATATTCTTCGAAAGATACTTAACAATCTGTTGGCCTGTCGATATATATTCTGGCAGTGCACCGTGCTGTTTAGGTTTCCACTAATCAATACTCCAAGATCTATTTCCAACGACCTCCATGCCAAGTTTTCAGATCCCAATCGGTATGTCCGAACAACATTCTTGCCAAGCTGGAGCATCTTGCAATTCCGTATGCTGAATATCATGAATATCAATCTGACACGTCCAAATCCCTTTGCAGCTTCTCGCATTCCTATGCGGAACTGATTCGCCTTTAAATTTTCATATCATCTGCGAACAGGACCATTTTAGATGATATGCGGTGCGAGGGGGTGGGTAAAGCGTGCCTAGCACGGATCCTTGTGGAACCTTGCTAGTGGTTTTGAACTTTTGTGATAGCACTCCGTTGACTCTAACTCTTGCGTGGCAATCTGACAGGTAGTCGCACAACTATGAGAGAAGAGGATCACATACTCCTAAACGTATCAGTTTTTTAAGAAGCAAATGGTGATTGACTCTGTCAAAAGCCTTAGAAATGTCTAACTAACACACGTGAATGCAAGAAATTCTATCCAACTCCTTCGTCCAGTCGTCTAACGCTATGAGATGATTCGTTAGACAAGAGCGAATAAAAATTTCGCAATTGAAAGTTTGCAAGCATTCGTTCCGAGACTATACGTTCCATGATCTTACCAATAGCAGTTAATAGTGTGACGGGACGATAATTTGCAGCGTCCGATCGGCAGCCGCCTTTGAAGATAGGTGTGATCACGCGGGAGCTCCAATCTTTCTGTACCACTCCTTTAAGCATCAAATAGTTTAACAAGCTAGAGAACGGTCCACAAAGCTGACGATAACAGAAACTCAGGCCATCCGCACCTGGGGATTTTATTAGATTCAATTTGAGAAACTGACTTGCGACAATCTCTGGATGTATCAAAATTTCGCTCAATGTTTCAAATCCTGAGTTGCATGAATACTCAAAACATTCCACTGAAACTTTTGGCACGAACACTTTAGACTAATAAATCGCGAGAGCGTTTGTGGTTTCCGATGTGGTCTCAGTGAAATTTTCACCATTCCCAAGAATGAAGATTTTAATGTGAAAAAAAGCAATCGCTTTACATACACAATTCGTTGACAGCTATAAAAAATATAGAGAAACGCAATCAAAATTCTATCGAGGTGTTTGGTTTGTGTGGGTTCATATGAGGTCATTTCGGCCATAGCGACGGTTAAGAGCATAATCTTCGTGGGTTTCGGTTCATCCCCTTTAGATTTTGGCAAAAGAAGGAACTCGAAAAGTGTCAACAACAACGGCATTAGAAATATCAAGAGAACACGCAATGTAGCGCCACTGCTTGACGTCGTTCTCTAAGGTCTCCTGAATCGATGCTCGATAAGTATTTTCTGGTACGCCAAGTAGAACTATACTTCGTGATACCGTTTTTCCCTGGTGTTCAAGCTACCCCACTTTTCCCGTCATGGTACATGTCCATAGTTTCAGAATACTTCAGTGGTGGTTCCGAAATCGCTGTATTGATAAGATGGTTTACATCAGTGATCACTTACGTATTCACATGATTTACAAATATTTCCTCCACACGTTGAAGGCTCAACTCGAAACTGGCCATTCTATTTTCTATTCAAAAGTATCGGCATCGTGCAAGGATTTAGCTCTGCAACGAACACAGACATAGCAGGTGCCGGGAACCTCCCCGTTATTTATTAATGCTCTCGAATTAGGACAATTCTGCGTGTCGGCGATCCATGCCCTTGGCACATAGGTCAAGTTCGTTCCATGTCGCTGTCACGTGAACGAACCTCGCTGTTACAGCTTGATCGATCGATTTTTTGTATGTTGAATACCGTGATGCAGTCACACATGTTTGTAGCCTGAAGTGGGTTTTTCGGCTGAGTGATGGGCGTTTGGTCGACTGGTCGATATGGCTGCTTTGGAACTCGTGATTTCGTCATCTAGAAAATAATCTACTATAACTGGTTAACTGTAGAAAAGTCAAGATCAGAGCGACACATGTGTATTCACTACACGTCAACAAACATATGAATCATCATGGGAATTACAATACAGAGATAGACACACTGACAGCTACTGCATTCTGATTGGACAATGAGTATTCATGCTGACAGCCACTCCACATCCTTCCGTTTTTAAATTGAACTTACCTACTGTGCGGTTGCGCAAATTTATTTCGTTTGGAGGCTCTGGATCTCTTCCATGTTTGATCGGCATCTTGGACGCGACAATTGAATTTATATCGTTCAAATGTATCGTTCATTTGACCGAGGCAATATTCTTCGAGCTTCGCGAAGATTGTTTCCAAGACATCTGCATCTTCGTTCTCATCAAAGTGAAACACTGTATGAACTTCGTCGCCTGTTCACCAAGCGCATTCCTCAGCGTCACCATTTGATACGTTTTATCGGTATTCGTCAGATTCGCCAACGTCCGAAAGTGGCTTAACTGTTGCTTCCACAGTTTCCATCTCTGGTTCGCTTGACCGAGGCAATGTTCTTCGAGCTTCGCGAAGATTGCTTCCCAGTCGTCTGCGTCTTCGTTCTCATCAAAGGTGAAACACTGTATGAATTTCGTCGCTTGTTCACCAAGCGCATTCCTCAGCGTCATCATTTGATACGCTTTATCGGTATTCGTCAGATTCGCCAACGTCCGAATGTCGCTAAACTGTTCCTTCCACAGTTTCCATCTCTCTGCCAATCCTTCATCACCTTCCATTGCAAGTGTTCCCGGTTGCCGAACATTAAAGCCGCTAAAACGGGCGTTGTCAGTTCTATCCGACGTTTTCTCGTCGATCACCCTCGTCACCATGTAGAAAAGTCAAGATCAGAGCGACACATGTGTATTCACTACACGTCAACAAACATATGAATCATCATGGGAATTACAATACAGAGATAGACACACTGACAGCTACTGCATTCTGATTGGACAATGAGTAATCATGCTGACAGCCACTCCACATTAACCACACAAGGTAGAACACAGAATCAGGCATCAATATGTGTAGCTCGACGCAATCTTTGCGATGATAGGAGAAACCGTAGAATAGTTATCGGTGGGGAAATGTTTGCGCGCGTGGGCAAACGGAGATATTTATGTCGAAACGGTAACTTTGCCGTTGATCTGTTGACAAGACCAAAACGAATAAATTCCGATAGCTATGATAGAAAGTAACACAGAATTCTTGGAATGCGAGAAATCTGAACAGATTCCGCTAAGATATGACCAAAAGTGTCACATCAAAATATCACGACCGCACAGCAAAATACCTGGACTGACTATCGCTTTCGCGTTCATGATTTTGTATAGTAACTATGGCTAGCGTACCATTTTTCACAACAGGATCAATTGGGGCGATTCCTTATCCCCTCGAATAAGTGAAGTCACTTTGTTGCGTATCATACAAAAATGTTGCCAAGTAGTAAAAATATAGTTGACTTTAAGCAGCATCCACGCTACTCGCTTCAACGTTATCCATTTTTTCTGCTGTGAACAACAAAACGAAGTTCATGTTCGGATCTTTTAGGAACGATCTGCGAGTTCTCGTCAATCTTCAGTTTCATATAATCTACAAGTTCGTTCCACTATGAGTCAGGGCTTATGTGGCCTGTCGCAAATGCTGGATCTGCACGAGTGTTTTACTCACGGCCAATTTATCTAACCCGAGAACCTCCCCATTCAGAGCAAGTGATTGCTAAGTACTGCAAACATAGTCGAACACAAGCACTGAATGGTCACTAAGACCTAGCGGAGCCTCGAATCCGCTCGCTTCGACATATTGTTCTTCCGATGTCAACAGCAAATCCAAGACGTGAGGCGGTCAGAACCTCTTCTCCGAGTGCATTTGTGAACATGGTTGTATTAAGGGACTGAATCTGGTACCTCTCTAGATCGATGTTCGAGCGTTTGCGGAGAGTGATCCTCCCTGAGATAAAGGGTAGGCAGGCTAAAATCACCCATAATGAATATTGTTGCTTGCTGAGTGCGAGTCAAGCGCTGAAGTATTTGGATCAACCTTTCTTTGTACGATTCCGTAGATAAAGGGGACCGGTAGACCACACCAATCATGCAAACTTCAAATATCAACGTTAAAAAACACGAAATTGTATCATCGAAGATGAATTCGGTGTTGTATATTGTCTGGAGGAGCTATTCCGACTTCAAGTTACCAGAAGGAATGCTTTGCCCCAGGCATAACTGTTCTTTTTAACCACTTTGTTTCTGTTTCGCTCTACTCCTTTGTTGTGTCTTCAGAACTGTTAACATTATTTAAACTCTAACTTGATGCTCATAAACAAAATAAGCACCTTACCCGTTTTTGATAACAATATCCCCCTCTGCCCAGTATTGACGATCAGTTCATTGTATTTTGTATGCATGTTATTCCAAACGCTTCCCTTCGTGTAATGAATTGCTTTTCAACCATGAATTTAGAATTTTCAAAAATCGAGAGATTAACACAGAAGTCAAATAGCAATTAGTAATTCTCCTACATTCCCTGCTCAAACATTTTAGCTATATTCAAATCAAAACTTGACGATTATTTGAAAGCTAATCCAAATTTCCCCCAACTATCAATAAACCATCTTCGTCCCATTAATTTTGATTTATTTATACATATATATATACATTTCTGTCTATAGTTAAACTCTATGGTTATTGAAAAGTTATTAGCTTTTTCAACCATAAATCTTGAATTTAAGAAAAACCTGGAGGCTCGGACTTATATTCTACTGTTTTTTTGTTGAATGTGTGCACCAATCTTCAAATTTGAACCAGATATTTTTTTAAATTTCAGTCATCTCTTCTTTCTGACCCAAAGCGTAAGCGATTTACTGGCATAGAGCGAAATGGATGTTAGCTATCATCCACCAGGCCTGTAAATAAAGGTTTAACCCACCTCTCCTGTTTCCCTAGGACATCAGTATAATTATCAAACTATTCTGTCTCTTACCTTCCATCACATTTGATATCACTGATCAGAACTCACTGCTTCCGATTTCAGTACTTCCGAGCCATTGCGAAAACCAGTCACTCGCTACATGAGCAGCAGGATAAATCTGGTTGAACCCGAAGCCTTTGTGCAATCAAATTCTAGCTTGCTATATATTTTCAATTCGATCCATCATGCTCACCGGTGATCTTTTCGCTGCTCCAATTCATCACCATGTCCTTTGATCAGTTTTTCTAACAATTAATTGTAAATTCCATTAAATTTGTTATGCTTATTAAAATGTGATTGGAAAAATACGAATGCGCGATTGATGTTTTCAAGTTTGTTGTTGGTGTTTTCTGATTCATTAATGGTCACGGGAATTGGCCAGATTATGTTATAATCCACACACAATTAACCATAAGGCTTTTCGTGATTAAGTGACTTAGACTGCCTTAGCTCGGTTATGCCAGACAGATGTAATAGATGCCAATGGTGTGCGACCGATTGGATAGACTTAGCACGGGAAAACGGTTAGTATTTCTTCGCTGCAAAATGAAACGATTTGATCGACCGACGTAGTCCCAGTGGTTGTGAAGCTTCCAATCTATGAGTTCGATAAGGAGGTTTTCATAGTTGACCTTGCTTCAAAAATATCCCACCTGCTCAACAATTTTCGCGATTAACTTTTATCGATGGGGAGATTGAGAGCGACTCTAGCAAAACATTTTCTGGGTGGTGTTGGTACCACAGAGTCGTGAATCGAAGAGATGCGTGCTTTTCTTACATGTAAAGTAGTACAAGCTGAGTTAGCTGAATGCGTTTCGAGACATGTCGTTATTGAGATCTCACCGTTAAAATCCCTTTAGCGAAGGCTTTGTAATATTTCATATAACCAACCATCATCAATTTTTCGTCAACTTAAAATTGCTGATGTAGTTTTTGGTTCAAGTCACGCGTACAACATAATACATCACGGTTTCGTTCGCCCGGTCCGTATTCAGGTCAGTTAGTTTTTAGATGTTTTGTCTAATCAGGCAGCAAGGGTTACTTATTCTTTTTTCCCTTCATTCAAAGTAATTCAAAGTTTTAATGGTCTGAAAAGCAAATACTTTTTCTAATAACCATAGATTAGAAATATAGCGAAAGCATAAAAACAACAAAAATTAAGAATAATCAGATGTGAAAACTTGGATCCAACGAACTGACACTCGTGTTTTCAAATTGTCTTTTTACCATTAATCAGTAGTTGTATAAAATTTAAATTATACGACTATCGTGAGGAAGATTAGATTGATGTCGCTCGTATGAGTTTTCAAAAAAACAACGATCGGTTTGGATGACTGTTTTTGTAACGAATGTGATACTAAATTGAAGCATGTGACCGTAATCTGTTCATGGACGAATAAACAAGCGCACTTCAGATACACTGCATTTTCTATTCAACTAACTGTTCATTGATCCACGTATGTATTCCAATCAATTGTGGGTTTGCGACCGACAGAAAAATTAGAATGCATTCGGTTAGAGAAGGTATTGGGCAACGCGTCAAGATTATGTAAACTCCCTGAGACCAGAAAAGCGTGTGGCACCCCATGTTCACCTAAATTCTAGACAATATGCTTCATTCCGTTCATGTCTGTTTTCTCTGGAACAGGTTGCAATAGATTGAATGAGTGCTTATAAAACCATTACTTCCCAGAATCTTTTGATCCTTTGTATAATTCCAGCTCAACTGTACTTACATTTAAATTACCAGTATTTTATGAATAGTGTTAAATTAAACGCATTTTACACAATTAAATTCATAATGAATTGACAAAATCTCGTCAAATGACATAGCCGCTGGTTCAAACTGATCTTCGTTGGAAACGAGGCTTACACAATTGAGAATAGACTGTCGATAATGTAAAAGGAACTAGATAGTTTGAAGATTACCCTACAACCAATAATCGCATCTAAATCTTTTGAATTGAATACTCGATTACGCTCGACCTCACCACCGCAGTCTGCTTCTAAAAAGGTTAAATTACGCGACACTGAAGTGATAGTTAAAAAGGCCTTGAAGCAGAATCCGTCTACGTCGAACGCTCCTTTGGCCAAAGCTGCCACGAAAAATACTTCGCTTAATGTTATCTGCACCGATTCGGTACCAACTGAAACGCCCCCGGTGGTAAAAAAATCATACAGAGAAATGCTTTTGCGGTCGACCTCCGCTGCACAATCTGAGCCTGGCACACTAAACCTAAATCAAAAAAGCCTCACATGCTATGAAGAATGACCGGACACGCGACAAGCATTCTCATTCGTTAAGCGTAATATGTACGAATGTTAAAGAGTCCGGCGAGAGCTTGTTAGATAGAAAACACAAACACCACCTCGATATATGGTCTCAAATTTGTCAACAATTGCAAATAGAGCATGTTGCTCCTGACAAATTGATTCGTCTAACTCGCCATTCCACCTCATCTCATAGTGATCAACCTCGGTTACTAAGAGTTACACTGAAGTGCGAGGCTGATATCGGAAACATACTGCTAAATTCGTACCGACTAAAGACGGATCCGAATTCAAATTGCCGGATATATCCTGATGTACCATGGTGGGAACGAAGGGTGCCTCAAACACTAAGGAAAAAACGGTATCGCGGAATATGGTTCTACTTGGGGTACCAGAAAATACCACTGAAGCATCGCGACAGGAAACAGCAGATCATGACTTCAAGCAGTGGCGTTACATTGCATCTTTGCTTAATATTTCTAACGTTGTGATCACTGACACTTTCCGGGTGCCTTTTTCAATAAACTATAAATGAGACGGACCGAAAACCCTCAGTATTACCTTTTTAACTAGCGACATGGCTGAATTTGTCAAGTCCGAATGGAAAAAAGCAAAACGTGCTTTACCGAAAGACATTAGACTTTGTCTACCGAGACCAAGTACCATGAGTGAGACACACTCGCGACTGGGGGTGGTAGACGGCAGCGTTCCCACCGAAACGGAAGCAATCAATACATCAAAAAACGTAGTGGGTCCGGCTCAAACCGAGTCGGACCGAGTACATCATACACGGAACAAAATGTTGATTCAAACTGTTGGAGCGCAATAACTAGCCCACAAGTTACACCCTCACGAGCACTTACTGTTAAGCCTGATCTGGCATCACATTGTCCTACCCCTTACCTCATATCACCCGATTCATCGCTACACCGAGTCGTATCGATCAAATGTATATATACTAATGCTCAATGTTTAGTCAACAAGCTGGCAGAACTCATTGATATCTGTGTAGAACAGTCCCCTGACCTTATTGCTGTGACGGAAACCTGGTATCAGCCCAGTATGACGGACAGTGAACTCTCAATCCCTAATATGACACTTTTTCGTCATGACCGTGATGGCCCGGGAGGCGGCGTTGCATTGTATTATCACAAGCGCCTCAATGTTAATATCATTGCAGATACTGATCTTTCACTCACAGACACGCTGTGGTGTTCACTTGACCTGGAATCTGGTGAGAGCTGTACAATTGGGGTTATATATCGCTCACCAACTTCGACCGTCGATCATAATGATGTGTTAGTTGAAAGACTTCAGCGCATCAGCGCTCGGCCACATGCTCAAATATTGATTATGGGGGATTTCAACCTCCCGCAGCTATACTCGAGAAATCAACACCCAATTAACTCACTGGAACACAAATTTCAAGAAGTATTTGATCTAGTCCCCCTGTACAATCACGTTTGCAACCACACACGAATGCGAGGGACAGACCGGCCCTCTGTTCTGGACCTAGTTTTGACTTCTAACGAATCAGCTATTGAATTAGTACACTATGAAGCTCCATTGGGACGGAGTGACCATGTGATGCTCGTGTTCGATTATGTCTGCAGTGCATCGAGACACAGTGACGAATCTAAAATCATCCGTAGAGTCGACTTTTGGAGACTCAAAGAAGCACTTTGTGAGCTGAATGATGTTCAACTTGATTCTAGTGACTCAAATACACATTATAACTCTCTGATAAACTACCTTCAGATGCAAATCCAGTCGAAATCTCGATATATTCAGAGGAAAGATGTCCACACCCTCCGTTTCTCTGTTCGCAGCAGAACTAGAAAATGGATTTCATTGAAAAGGCGTGCTTGGGTTACTCATTGCAATAACGTCACCCCTACATCTTGGTTACAATTTTGCAGAATACGTAACAGAGTCACCACCCTAATTCGGCAGGACAAAAAACAGTACCAGCAACATATGGTGGAACGAATGGAAGCGAATCCGAAACTATTGTACAAAATTGTGAATGACAGAACCAAAGTTAAACCAGGTGTTTTCCCGATCATGACAGAAGAAGGTTTGACTGTCACAGTCCAAGAGACGGCGGATGCGCTTGCGTGCTTTTACTCTCAAGTCTACTGCCCTAAAAAGCAATTATTGCATCATGAATTATCAAACACTGTAGAACCACTAACTGAGCCCGTGATCGATCAACTGGTGGTAGAGCGACACTTACGTCGATTGAATACAAAGAAATCTCCCGGGGAGGACAATATTACCCCAGCGATTCTTCATGTGTGTTATAGAGAGCTTTCAAATAGCTTAGCTGCGGTTTTCATCCAGAGTCTTGGTGAAGGTTGTGTACCTTTGGCTTGGAAAGCGGGTGTGGTAACACCAATTTACAAAGGTGGCAGTCGTTCTGACGCAGCAAATTACAGACCTGTAACGATGCTACCATGTATTTTAAAAATTATGGAGCGCATTATATCTGAATGTATTGTGGGTCAGCTTGAAGCACGAGGTCTTTTGTCAGCAGCACAACACGGGTTCCGCCGGACCAGATCTTGTCTTTCGAATTTACTGATCACACTAAATGATTGGACGATGTCGCTTGATCAAGGCTATACGGTACATGCTTGTTATATTGATATTTCAAAGGCTTTTGACAAGGTCGACCACAGCTTGCTTCTGCAAAAGCTAGTGCGATATGGAATAACAGGTAACTTACTATCGTGGCTAACAGATTATCTGACCGATCGGCACGTGCGAAAGTATTGTCGAAAAGTATCGATGTCACGAGCGGGGTGCCTCAAGGTTCAGTGCTCGGAGATATAACTGAAATAGTGCGATGCAAGCTCGTTCTTTTTGCAGATGACATTAAAATATGGAAGCAAATCCGATCTAATGAAGATTGTTTAATGCTGCAAAACGACTTGGATGTTCTGTATCGCTGGTCTCTAGAGAATCAAATGCCTTTCAGCCTACGTAAATGTCATATGTTACAGCTTGGCCGTAACTGCGAATATACATACCATCTAGGCCACGATATCCTAAATTGGACCACCGCTGAAAAGGACCTCGGAATTTGGATTACTAATAACCTGAAACCGAATATGCATTGTAGAAAAGTGTTTAATCGGGCATGTGGTATATTAGGAATCCTGAGAAGAATTTTCGGACGGTTCTCGTCCAAAACAATTCCTCGTATTTTAAATACTTACATCCATCCAACGATGGATTATTTGATCCCAGCCTGGGCACCGTGGTTGCGCAAAGACATCGAGATCCTGGATCGAATATACCACAAAGCTACAAAGTTAGTTGAAGGGATGCAGCGGGTCCCGTATCAAGAGCGAATGGCCATCCTTGGTTTGCGTGATTTTACACGAAGACGAATGAGGATCGACCTGATTCTGGCTTACAAGATACTACGGATCGAAAACCATCCGCTTAGCGAACTAATAAAAGTAAACTCCCCTCGAAATACACGCAGTCACTCGTGTTGCCTCGAAATACCGCACTCAAGACTTGATTATCGTCGCTATTTCTTCTCTGTGCGTACCTGCTTTCTATGGAATGCGCTACCGCAAGATGTTATGAATGCAACGACAATTGATGTTTTCAAATCGAAATTGGATGCATACGTCAAACAAAACCATGAATTTGGCCCGGTGTCAATACACATGAACCCAGAAAAATATTAACAATGTGATTTTGACTAAATTTTTCTTTTTGCAATAGTTGTCATCCAATGGTACGTGTAAAGCATTAGCTTTTTATCACCATAAAATCTTGATTCGAATTCTTAAATCGCCCGAGAACCTCAAACTCACCACAGTGATTACCAAATTTTCACCTCATTAGTAATTGGCATAATTATCAAGCACATTTTGGCTCATGGATACGCTTGTGGTATTTGGGGCACTTAAATGGAACCACATAATATACAATCACTGAGCACCCCGGGTTGTAAATCATCATCATCATGAAGCACAAGTCTGGAGCCAGACAAAGTGCCAAGCAATATGAAGCAGGAAAAGCAGATAAGCAAGCGCGTGGAAAAGGGAAAGCAGGCAAGCGGAATACGCAAAAGCAAATGCACAAAAAAGCAGCTTGTTTTTGTAGTTTCACTGCATGCGATTTTTTGGGTTTTTTGTTTTGTTTTTGTTTTTTTATGTAAAATAATACCGAATAAAAAATTATGACACACATAATAAAATACACTGGCGCCACTGACTTCGGTTTGTAGCCATATCGCGTAAGGTTTCCAGCCAACTATTAGGTGGAGCTTTTGGACCCCACCCAGGCAAACGAATACGCCCAACTGAGCCTAGCGCTACGGTGAGTTTCTTCATCCCAACGCGCCACGTCATGGACTGGCCACCCGATCTTTTCTCCCAGCTTCTGTCAGGCTCTGTGAATAAGGCGCGGTACGGTAAACGGTGAGTAGGCATTCTTAATACATGTCCCAACCATCGCAAGCGAGCAAGCATCAGCATTTCTCTCAGTCCGTGGCCACCTGGTCCTAACACCCGCTTGCAGACATCTATATTTGTAACACGATGCTGCCACCGAATGCGAGCAATTCTACGCAGGCAACGGGTATCAAAAACAGAAAGCCCGACGGACATCTTCCGCTCGGATAGACCAGGTTTCGCAGCCATAAAGGAGTGTAGCACGCACCACTGCGTTGTACACTCGGCCTTTAGTATGGAGTGAAACATCGCGTCGACGCCACAGGTGGCGAAGGTTAGCAAACGCTGCACCCGCTTTGCGAACACGATGTGAGATCTCGTCCTCGACACAACCTCCAGCGGAGATACAACTGCCAAGGTAAACAAAGCTGTCGACCAATTCAAGATTGACATCGCACACAGTTAGGTTTGGAAGAGAGCCGCTCCAATCCTGGGTAAGTGTTTTACACTTGTTAGGCGCAAAGCACATGCCATACCTTGAAGCTTCAAGTGCCAGGCGGTCCAGGGCTTGTTGCATTATATGAGGGTCATCTCCCAGAAGTGCGATGTCATCGGCATACTCTAGATCGGTCGCTCGCTCACCCGGCAGAAGTTCAACACCTGTGCCCACCAGGCCAGCTAAAGCTTTTCTCACCAGGCGTCTATCGCTCGAAGGAACTCTAAATCGTCGACCCGGCACGTGCGGCCAGCTAGCTTTTCTCAGGACATCGTCGATCGCGAAGTTAAAAAGGAACGGCGAGATAGGGCAGCCCTGCCGCACCCCGCTGGAGATATTGAACGGGTTGTAAAAGGTTACACGGTGATGTGGGAAATGTAAACGAAGCAACAAAAATTTTCGTAACACTAAATTCATCCATGAAACTGAACTACCGTCGCGATTTGAGTTACCAGAAATCATACCAATAAGATAACAATAGGTATAATATACCCTCATGTGACGTGCACACTGATTGTGTTTTACGTTAGTGAACTAGTCTTTCGTAGAACGGTCCAAAGGCAACGAATCAACGTGGATCTTTCAAGGTACGTCACGCGAAATTATGTGGGAATGAAATGCATTCACGAATGTTAAAATAACAGATCCACTGTTACACGCAATCTGTACAATTACGTGGACACAGTGAGCTTATCGGCATTAGCTGGAACAAAATCTTGTTACTTGCTAGCTTTTTCATCAGATCGCGATATCCGTTTGAGCACGCAACATACCCAGATGATCACGCGTTTTCGAACGCGTAATCCGTTGGCGGTTTGCTACATACTTGCAACTCAGTGTGAACATAGCGTATCGTTTACTTATCTAAAATGGTTTGTAATTAGATGGTATCGCCAAAGATGATGTAACTACCAGTCTTAATTCTTTTTCTCAAAGCGCAAAACGTGTTCTAAAGACACCAGAATAGGATGAGAATCGTCAGAGTATCATAAAACACATTGAAATGGAAACAAATCGCATTGAAAATCTATTACAATAATCACAGGCAAAGAATGGATCATTGGTTAACCAGTGAATCAAAAAACCTCAGAGAACAAACAAATGACCATAAACCAACAGCACAAACATTTTGTAGAAAAATGAAAACATCAAATTGAGGTAGAAAAATCAAAATTACAGCGTAGAAATGTAGCAATTGTGAAAAGTAAGTACGTGGGAAACGAGTAAATCAAAACAGTTAAATGTGTGTGAATGAAGGGCGGCGTTCACAATTTGCGCTGCGGTTGCTGCGATCGTCGACCGTCAGAGAGCTGGATAAGAATGGGCGCTTTCGTGTCCTTGTCTAGTTCCAAAAGATTCAATCCTTGGATTTGGACTCCCTTCAGGCATTGAAGATTCTGAGTAACGAACGAGAGAACGGGGGAGAATAAAAAGCCGACCAACAAAATGGACAGACAGAACAAAATAAAAGCAGAAGATGGGTAAGCAAATTAAGCCCAGATGAAGGAAATTTAATGACAGTTAGAACATAATCGATCCCGTGCGTAGATATTAAATTTTTGTTCGCTGAAATACCGCAGTTAGTATCATAGATGTGAATGATTTATGATGACAATTCGGAACCTTGCAAACGAGAGACGGCTCTTGGCGAGGCTTGCCCCGCAAAAGTGCGTGAACTTATTCTGGGCGCGTTATTCCTATAGTTTTGAGTGCGTTGGGGTGTACAATAGCCTGCCAATCGAATTTCTTACGCAATAATGGAGGCATCTAATGCAAGCATTCCGACACAGAGCATTCAGATTGGTTGTGATAAGAAACTTTTTGATTTAAATTATACTGATAACGTAGGTCTTGTATTCCCGTGCTATACGGATACTCAGGCTACTTTAGACCGACAATATCGTATCGTACCATACATAGGTATGTGCCAATCAGAATAGAATCGGTCCTGTGCGTAGACATGAAAGTTTTGTTTGCTGAAGCATTTCATGGATGCGAATGCTTCACGGTGATAACGCGGCGTTCATATACGCGCATTAAAAAAAGGAGATCGCATAGCTCTTCGAGAGGCGTGGTAAGGAACGAAGTTTGACTCAATTTTCCATCATATTTATTTGGAAAACGGACATAAAACGACCAATGTATTGTGATGCTCACAACTCCACTACCGGTTTCTGGCTGTTTGCCGTCATCAGATGGAGACAGTAAGATCAGGTTCAGTGAGCCTTGAAACAGTGGAAAAGCGGTAAACAAAGTTAAACTTGTATGCCACTGTTATATAGGGTTCTTACAAAGAACCACGAAGTAACTGGGACAACGCAGCACTTAATCACTAAGGACATCACTAAAAAGGTTCTAGGTTTATTGGATTGAATTAGCATGATATAAAGTGAACAATCTATGCAACATGCCTGACAGTGCCGTGAATAAATTTTGTGGAGATCATCAACAAGTAGCAAGTAGTAAGTACCGAGTGTTTAACTGCCACACAACCAACCATCTTACATGGATGGACAAGGGTGGGACCTGAAAAGATAAGAAACCTATAGAGTTTGATTGAAATATGTTTGGGACCTATAGTGTATTCGTAATGGAGAGAATTTTGTGCGTGATCGGTTTGATCAGTAGAACAGTAGACATAGACACACTGAGATGAAGTGCCTATAGATGTATGTATGTATGAAAGCACAAGCCTGTTCCAGGCAAAGTGCCGCGCAGCCAGAGACTGCACGTGGGCTAAGATACTGTCAGGTTGACCAGGCCTAGACAAATATGATGAAGAAAAAAGAACGGGAAATGGTAGTGAGAATACAGACTGTTTCAGCATGCAGCTCACTACCTCTGGCCAATCAATTTAGCACGGTGTTAGCCGCACAGCACAAAATACTGCCGATAGATAAAGTCAATGAATTGCTCAATTAAGTTTATCAAACGATCACAATGGAATCAAAGCAAGAGCTTCTTTGCGACTTTCCCTGGCAAGCATCATAACAGGTTTGCCTTGCCCCGCCACTCGAAAACATACACGATTAATCAAACACTCGGAAAAGATGTCTACAACAAGACCGCAAATGAACACGATGCTGCGCCACATCTTTAACAGTGAAAAACCACTGCGAAGGCTGATCGCGTGAATCATTCATTCATTCGAGGTGCCAAAGCTACTATACAAGTTGTCTGGGTTTATTTTTGTGTATATGCCGTAATTCTATACCCCATCCATTTGGGTACGACCATTAAGCCTTGGTGCCTGCTATCAATGACGAAGATAACGAGGTGATCATATTAGCTCGATCGGACTAACTCACAATGTTTGATTTCAGTTTGGCAGCATCCAGGAACTAAGCCAAAACATAAACACCCTCCTATGCAAATGGACCGCATATTAGTCTAGTAGTATGATTTTATAAACAAACCAAATGTTATCCATTAGAGGAGTCTCCATCAAATACCATCAACCTTGGGTGAAATAGCAGCGAAACAACTCACCTCTCCATCGTAACTAACTAGCGGCGAAATTTCAATCATACTTTCAACCGAAGTTTCGTTGGCGCATTGATTCTCGCTGTTCGAAGTGTTTACTAGTTGAACGCCAGCGTCTTTGGCCAATTTCGTGTGGTACGCAAGGTAATCGGCTCGCGACGTCCGCGGACAATCGGTTGAGGCATTTTCGCCATTTTTCAGCGGTGAGAATCGTTCTTTTCGTGGAACTTCCCATAGTGCAAAACGTCTGAGAACACATGCAGGTATGGTATGAAATTAACACAGTTCGCGGATTGTAAATAGTGCCATAAACATAAGCACGCGTGTCAAAATTGACGGATGGATGTGTGTACGATTAATCTTGGAGATGTGTTTATCTCAATGACTGAAGTGTAACCAGTGTTTACATATTCGAACTGAGTACGTTCAAATAACGGTAAACGCTCATTAATAATGTAGGCGAGGATAATCATGCGATTCTGTTGCACGGATATGAAATTAGACAATGATTCTGTATGTATGTATGTATGAAAGCACAAGTCTGATCCAGGCAAAATGCCGCACCGTCACAGATTGCATGTGGGCTGAGATACTGTCAGGTTACCCAGGCCTAGACAGATATGATGGGGGAAATAGAAATGATAGCGAGACTCCAGCGTGTTTCAACATGCAACTCACTACCATTGGCCAATTCTGTCTAGGCCTGGGCAACCTGACAGTATCTCAGCCCACGTGCAGTCTCTGACTGTGCGGCACTTTGCCTGCATCAGGCTTGTGTTTTCATACATACATACATACCGTTGGCCAATCAATTTAGCACGATGTTAGCCGTACCGCACAGAAATGATTCTATACAGGTAATGACGTGTTAAATCAATTGCCATTATGGGTTCTCAATGTAACAGTGTTGTCTAGGTCCGAAAAACCTGGTAGTAATTCGTCCCACTTGCAGTCTACGACCGAGGGTACAGAATGGCTCCACAGCTTGCAATTTTACACATTTTATAAAGGAATAGGGTTTGGGTTTTCACATCTACGGCATTCAGCAGTAGAACAATGGCACTGTAACGGTTAGTGAGAAAGCCACCTATTTTGCGAATAAATTCCTCCGTGGCACTTTGCCTGGTAACGAGCGCGTGATTTTGTAGATTCGACACTATGTATTCATTTCACGACATTCAGGCGCGAAGGGCGCACGTGGCTGCTATTTAACCATTAGTAGGAACATTGTCCCCCATTCGCGCTAGTGTTCGCAACAAGCAGGATGACGGCTTATCAGGTGTGGCGCTTCACACACAGGATTTGTAAAATTTCGGATGAGTTGTAAGTAAAAATATTATTTATCGCTACAACATCAAAATGAACAGTAATATGTAAAACCCTGCGCACCACGATCTGAAGGTATTTCAAATAGTCGAAATTACAGCACAGCCAGTCAGAAGTACAACATAGTGGATGGATGAGCGGATGAGTATGGATGAGCGACGCCTTCCTCGCCTAGCTCTTTTTGCTCTCGCTGGACCTGATTGGAAACGTCGCCGTGGCGGACAAAGAAATACCTGGCGGAAGACCCTCAAGCGTCTAACAGCCCCACTAGCCATCGTGGGAACATCGCGCTTACTCGGGTGGGGTCCGAAGGACCGTGAAGATATGTGGCTGATAACACTCAGTGTGATGGCAAAAGAAAGGAACCAGTGGCGAGAATCCTGCCGTGCTTGTGTTCCCGTTTATCAATGACCCCCCCTCCCTTTTTCCAAAAAAGACAAAAAAAGATCAAAAACGGCATGTGTAAACAGACAGACAAAAAAATCCCCCTCTTTTTTCTTTCATCATGTACCTTCTTCATGGTATACTTGTTGGCACATCGTCTGTAAAGACTTGTGTGATAATAAAATAAATAAAATAAACAACATAGTGGTAACGTTTGCGGTAATATATGTGTCAGCACCATGTAAGATATCATAATCATTATCGTGAACAATATTACACCGACAGCAAGTACCGAGTGATTAACTGCCTTAGCGCAATGAGACAATGAAATCCGATAGAAATGAGAAAGGGTGGAACTTAAAATGCTACTGATATACTGAGATAAGTTCATCATCATTGAAAGTGTTAGAACATTGGCGAGTAACGGGTGATCAACTGCGGCACCTTGCCTGTGTGATACTGTCGGATACCGCCGTGGATGAATTATTTACTAAGCCGCCGCGATAGGCTTGCTGAATTGTAGACTCTGAAAGCTTTTCGTTGTCTATGCGGTTAGAGATAACGGTCTTTGGACAAGAGAATTTTCGCGTAAATCTCAATCGAAGGATCGCGTGATCAGAATTTACGCAACTGTTCCAGAAAGAGCGACAGTCTTCAATGTAGCCCCACCATGTGCGCTTATGGCGAGACGATTAATTTGTGTCCATGGTTGATTATCGTTAGGCAGACGTAAAGTTGCACACGGTCGTTTTACACGTTACCCAGGCAAACGAATACGCCCAGCTGAGCATAGCGCTACGCTGAGTTTCTTCATCCCAGCGCGCCACGTCATGGACTGGCCACCCGGATGTGCAATCGTGCAGTACTTTGTGATGTACGGCTAACACTGTGCTAAATTGATTGGCCAGAGGTAGTGAGCTGCATGCTGAAACAGGTTGGAGTCTCACTACCATTTCCTGTTCTTTTTTTCTTCCTCATATCTGTCTAGGCCCGGGCAACCTGACAGTATCTTAGCCCACGTGCATTCTCTGACTGTATGGCACTTTGCCTGGATCAGGCTTGTGCTTTCATACCATACACCATACTGGCCACGCGGCTTCTGCCAGACTCTGTGAATAAGGCGCGGTACGGTAAACGGTGAGTAGGCATTCTTAAAACATGTTCCAACCATCGCAAGCATCAGCATTTCTCTCAGTCCGTGGCCACCTGGTCCTAACACCCGCTTGCAGACATCTGTATTTGTAACACGATGCTGCTGCCGAACGCGAGCAATCCTACGCAGGCAACGGGTATCAAAAACAAAAGCCGACGGACATCTTCCGCTCGGATAGACCAGGTTTCGCAGCCATAAAGGAGTGTAGCACGCTAGATGATGAAGGCTAAGGGTTAAATTGAGAAGAGCAGTACCAGCCCTAGCTTGATTTCGCTTACATGGCCCGCTTTATGCAACAGATGGCGCGACTGAATTTATTGTGGGCGACGGCCCATGCATTACAAAGTTGGAGTTATTTGTAATTTGAGATCTAGGTGTGTTGATGATGGGAAGCTAAGCTCCTCCCAAACTGTACACACAAACAAGACATCAATGCACCATTAATGAACTGATTAGCTGCATCAACGCTCGAAAAGTTACGTTGCTAGTGAAATGAAAATAAGAAAAACTTGCGGATCCGACTTACTCG